>VSDK01028537.1:267784-298586 GCA_009767595.1 Symbiodinium kawagutii | reverse complement strand
TGGACTGAGTTACCATCTAGACGGTAATCAGCCAGGTGGTCGGTGCCCCATTCGTTCTGAGAGAACACAGCAGGGCTGGCATGGGGGTCAGAGAATTCCAAGTCAAATTCATGCATGGCAAATGTGCTGAAAGCGTAAGGCCGGAGAGTGACTTCTGTGGCTTTTTGCCGCAATAGATGTAGAGCATCACGAGCATTTCTCGCACCGGGATTAACTGCAGTTGCTCTCTGACCAGGTTAGTGAGCCAGTCTGACGCACGGGCGTCATGCTTACTGTCCAGATGGATGACAACTTCCTGGAGCAGGGTGGAATGCAGCTCTGCAAGCGAGGTGAGTGAAGAGCCGGTGAGTGAGTTGGCTTCTGCCAAGAGCTCCTCATCATCTTTGCCTCGACACTGGAGCAAGGGAGCATAAGTGGAAGTCAATGCAAAGCGGGACCAAGATAGGAGCCGCAGAGGTGCGTGGATGCGGACTTCACACGGGCGCATATGTGGCACAGTACACAAGCAAACGGTGCAATTGCACTTGGCCAGGTGGCAGGTCTTCATCCAAGAGATGAGCATAATCATGAAATGAATGCCCCATCCACCGTGGCTTGCCTGCAATATATGTGATCTTGAGAGTCCATTCAAGTGAGCAACACAGGCAAGAGTGGCAGCAGCATAGCTTCCGGCAGAGAAGCCCCGGATGTGAAGGCAAAGTCTTGAAGGTGGCTGCGCAATCAGGGTGTTCTTAGGAGGATTGGTTAAAAAAGGGGCAATCGATGAGAGAGCACCCTTAATATGGAGAGATCTGAGTTGCCAGTGAAGCCCAGCCAGGTAGGCTTGATGCGGCTCATGCCGATGTGCTGGGACTGCAGCAGCACTTTTGGCGACTAGCACAGAACGTACCAGGATGTCGAGCGAGCTGACATTACAAACGCTCTCCCAAAGGGCTTCAGCTTTCTGGGTGTTGAGCATGAGAGTGGTAATTTCATGAAGCGCTACGCTCGCTCCACGTGCCAACGTGAAAAACGGTTGGGATTGCTTGTCTGCTAACGGAAGGACCTGATCTACTGGACAAAGGGTAGGCCCATAAACTGTGAGATCGCCATCAACTAAACAGTTGCTCAAGGTAAGATGTGGAGTCTCACGCAGACCTAGCGGACGGCTGCCCAGTCCGAGGCAATCAACATAGACGTCATCAAGGGGTTCAGTGTCAGCTCTAGCCAGGAGGGCAGTGATTTCGTCCATCAGAATAAGTAGCATGATTTGTTGCATATTGGTAAGAACACGTTCATGCGGTGGTAAGGCAAGGAAACTGTCCAAAGCCATCGAACCATGTTCATCGTGGCAAAGAAGGGTGAGGAGGTTGTACGTCGAGGCACGAGCCGGATCCATGGCATCAAGGTCGACGAATTTGTTGATCACCGCAGGATGTTGTCGTGCCCGAGGGAGCAGATCCACCTGGAGACTTTGTCTGACTGAGCTGTGGATACTGCTCATGCATTCCGACAGAGCCTCCTGCATTGCTTCATCATCTGTGGGGACATCCTGGATTTCTTCAGCGTCCGACGCAGTATCTATGGCCATAGCGATTGGGTGGTCGCTGGCTTCACCAACGTTTGCCAGGAGTTGCGGAGCAGGAGACGCTTCAGCCGGGCCTGCGCAGGGCAGGGTATCTCTGAAATAGTGCGCTACGCTGCTTGGATGGTGCAGGCCGAAAGCAAGATGGCGGAAGAGGTCAGGTCTCGTTGCATCAGGCACTTGCCGCTGCGACCAGCGCAGCAGAAGTGCTGCACGAATGCGTGGAGTTAGCAGGCCGCGGTGCACGGACCCTTGCCATAGCATACCTCCAGCAGGTTGCCATTTTCGGGTGTGGAAGGCTGCCTGCATGTATCTGGAACCATCTTGCACTCCATGCAAACACACCGCAAGGGGTTCCCACCCGTTGGACGCCTGGGTTTCCAGACTTTTGGCTGCCTCGGCCTTGGCTGTCCCATAACTATGAAGTATGGCGGGTCGTAAGAAACCCTGTTGACACCGAGGCTCTTGGAACATGCCTCTGCCCGGGAGAGACAAAGCTTTGACAGTACCTTCCAGTTGCGGGATGAGTGAAAGGGATGCTTGCTCTGACGCCCAAAGGGCACGACAAACATGTTTCAGTTTCACCAGAAGACTTTGACCAGGCACTTGCAAATCATAACAGACAACCTGAAGATTTGATTTGCGAGCTTATCAAAAAGATGTGAATACTTGCCCCGCCCGCGCCTAGAGTCAATCAATCTCACACATGCAAACCTGCATCTCTGGTTCTGCAACTTCCCTGGAAGATAGAATGCTGGGATGGTGGCTCTAAGTTGCTGTAAGTTGGACAGTCATGAAGTACTGTGGCCCTCTAGGCTGCGCCACTTCCGACGCAACCAATTTTGCAAGCGTCACCCTAAACTTTCATGGAATGCGATGAGCACCTTGAGTCGTGCTTGATTACACTTTTTGCCTTTGTTCGCACACGAAGAACTGCTGCTGACACGCAGTATCGTTTGAAAGCCAAATAGTTTTCAAGGTCCAGGCATGCCATTTCACACTTGTGTTGATCGGCAATACAATGCTCAATTCTCACACGCAAAAAATGACTGGTAGGCACCCAAATTAGATTTCCAAGGCGCCACTAAGTCCAAGAACCAAACGCATTTGAGCCAATGGTTTTCTCTTTTTAGTGTGGACGATGTGAGCTTTACTTGGTATCGAGAACCTTCCCGAGACTCTGTTGACACTCAAGGGCCCGGCAAATACACTTCATTACACTTCAATAATTCTCAGCAATAAGATGAACCTAAGGCTTCCTTAGACTTACATACACGCAAGACTGTGACCAGGTATCTGCAAATCAGACCAAGTACACCTGAATAGTCATCCGGTCAAACATTTTTTTTCCAGGTAGTGCCTATTACACGCGGAATGCAGGTCACATGAGTCCTGAAAAGTTGGAAAGGGATCAGAAGACGATTGCGGGCTGATGTTCACTGCCGATGGGTGGTCGATTTTGATTACAAAGATGAATCGAGATGCTAATGCCTGGCTCTTTGACTTTTGAGAAGCGTAAGTGCGGAGTGTCACCTTTTTTCACTTTTGAGTATAGATGGATTTCCAAGCGTGATCTTGGAATAACTTCGGTTTGGTTCTTGGTTGGGGGTCTGGTTTTTTGTTTGGCTTTCTGGTTTGTTTGTAGTAGTTGCCAGGAAAAATACTCCACGTCTGCAGCTTCGTACAGAAAATGAAGGACCTGTGAGCGTACTGACAGAAGAAGTGCGAAGATATAAAGCGCCAAAGCGCCGCCACCAGCAAGGAAAAAGAAGGAGCAAGGCCCCAGCCCCCCTCCAAATGGTCATCTGGTCAAACAAGGGCGAGCTTCCCAAAGATGTGAATACTTGCTCCGCGCCTAAAGTTGATCAATCTACACATGCAACCGACATCTCTGGTTTTGCAGTTTCCCTGGAAAAAAGAATGTTGGCATGGTGGCTGTAAGTTGGACAGTCATGAAGTACTGTGGCCCCCTAGGCTGCGCCACTTCCGAACCAATTTTGCAAGCGTCACCCTAAACTTTTATGGAATGCGATGAGCACCTTGAGTCGTGCTTGATTGCGCTTTTTGCCTTTGTTCGCACACGAAGAACTGCTGCTGACACGCAGTATCGTTTGAAAGCCAAATAGTTTTCAAGGTCCAGGCATGCCATTTCACACTTGTGTTGATCGGCAATACAATGCTCAATTCTCACACGCAAAAAATAACTGGTAGGCACCCAAATTAGATTTCCAAGGCACCGCTAAGTCCAAGAACAAAACGCATGTGTGGGATCCAACAACTACTTGCAAGCATCGCATTCAATTGACTGTCCGACTTGCGTCCTGGGTATTTGGAAGCCGAAAATGCTCACAGTCGGTGAGGTCGCGTCCGGACGTGCGGCCCCTGCTTTGTCTTCCCATGATCTCTGGGCACTGCTAGCCCACAACTCTGGAAGCTATCGGCTCTAGAAGGATGTCGCCCCAAATCACATATGGCTCCTTGAGCCAGCCAACTCAAGGGGTGTTTCATGGTTTCTGTGCTTGCTTCGGCATTCTTTGTTGCGGCGAGTCTCCAATTTTCTCTGCATAAGACTCGTTGCGCAATTTTTGGACAGAAGTATCTGATGGTTAATCAGCAACAGTAGCGATTAACCGCAATTCTGACAAACAGCATCTCAATTTTCCGCCGAATTGGTCGATGCACACAGTGAGGAGCCGTACAGTAGCTAGTTTTCTAGCTATCGCAGAACCTACGGCAACGCTTCTTGCTTCACGTGAGGGGCTATGCAGAGAACTTGTAAGGCGGGGAATTCATTGCATGTACATGATTTTCGCAGTTTTTCTGCCGGCTTCGTATGCTTCTATGCTTCATTGCTTCGAAGTTTTCGTTTTACCTTGTCTCACTTGTTTCACCTGGTTTTACTGCTTCTTATCGACCTTAGCTTGGTGCTACCAAGGCGATGCAGGCGAGCAAAAAAAAGGACGTGCGGCCTCTGCTTGCAGGTCATATCTGGAATCGCTGCATCACCTTCTTTCGAATGACTGGATTGGTGATAACGTGATGGGCTGTTTTTGTCTTATTTCCATTTTTCAAGTTGCTAGACTCGGGTGTACAATTAAGTTTGGATTTTGGAAAGGCTCGCTGCATCCTTTTACCGCTTCGCGCGGCTGGATGCAGTGGACCGCCTGTGCCATAGTGTGCACAGGTTTTTTGTCACTCGGGCCTTTTGAACCGCTTTGCGCGGCGGCCTGGTAGCGCCCCCCTGTTCCGTGGTAATTAGTTGGTGAGTGTTTGACAAAGGAATGGGATGTTGGGACCCCCCCGTGACAATTTGGTGTACAGTGTCACTTGCCAGACTCTCCGGAGTTTAGCGCTTCTACTACTACTACTACTACTACTACTACTACTACTACTACTACTACTACTACGACATGTGAGCAGCAGTTGTTTGTGTGCGAATAAAGAGTGCAGTGTGTATTCCGGTCCAAGTGCTCAAGTTGTATGCAGCCCGAAGCCCTCTTGCTCGAAACTGTCGTGACTAGCAATCGCATGCGAAGTGCACGGAGTCCTGAAACTTTATAAAACCTGTCAATGTCCAACTGGTTCCGGAAGGAAGCAAAAAAGCTGGAGCCCATCCATTAGATAAGAAAAAGTGTCGGTTCATGGGTGATTGAGGGGATGAAACATACAACACCGACTGTAGACAATTGTCGAGTTTTTATATTGATTCTCATGTGACCCTTGATTTGTAGACTTTAAGCATTGCCACAGTGCCACTACGTTGGCAGCTGCCGGAAGAAACGAATTCCGCCTGTTGGATATTTGGCACAGGATGATAGGAGAAGATGAGGCAGCTCTTTTGCAAGACTAGGAAGACAAAAAGGCATCAACACCAGTCCAATTTCCGGGAGACACATTCCGGTGAGAAATCAGGTGATCTGCATCACCTCATCTCTCAAGATAGGGTGTTGCAAAACTTGCAGACGCCGTTCAGTGGCGTCGACATGGCACGAGCCGGCATGAAAAATGGTTGCAATTGCCATGACACAATGACACCGGGCACACGACAAAACTGTATGCTTGGAAAAGTGGCTGCAAAGTTTGTGACAACGCCAGCTCTTGCGCCCTTGTGTTACTTCCAAAGGAAAGAACGGAATTGGACTTGCAAATATAAGCTGGTTACATTGTTCTGGTGACATCTCTCATGCGAGGGAAATGGGAGAGCATTGTCTTCCTAGACCATGGAATCACTTGGCAAACAAAACCGAAAACATGATGCTGACCTTGTGCCTTAGAATCGGCAAGCCTACTCTAGGCGCACAACACCTGCGCAGAGAAAGACATTTTTGCAGAGCATAGCACATGTGAACTAAAATACAAAAAATGCTCTTAGAAGATTGACGATGCTGGCAGAATGCTTGCAGCTAATGGATGGCGTCTGGCGCTTGGCTTTCGATTGTTGATTCGCTCTTTCATCGGGGCTGGATCCTCCCTTTCTGCAGTTTTCTTTCCGCTTTGACATGCTCCAGGTGCCCAGACAGCTTTCAGCGCTGCAAGAGCACATGCAGTTGGCAACTTAAGACGTTGATGGCTGGATGATCGTCTTCTAAGCAGAGTAATGTGGACTCTCACAAGTTTGACTTGTGTTTGAAATGTAGATTGCTCAAGATGACTTTGGTTTGCTTGTTCGATTTCTGGTTGGGCTGGTTGGTTGGTTTGGTGTGTTTGCTGGTTGGCTTGGTGGCTGTTTGCTTCTGGTTTTGCTTTTCTGTCATCTTACTTAGCTAATAAATTCGTAAAACTGACTCACTATTGCAGCTTATTTGGACATATACTGATTTGTGTTTCGTGCACAAGTGGCATTATCCGGGAAAAAAAAGCTTGCAAGATGTAAGAGTGCGTTGGTCGCGAAGGCAAATTGATTTCAAGAAATTCTCAGCCCAGCCTTGTCTCTTGCGCTTCCGCGATGAGCTAGAGCTGTCTGTCATGCTGCCAAACATCTCAGATACATGGAGACATTGAATCATTTGATTTGTTTGTCTCTGTGAATGCTCCTGAATTCATTCAGCTTGGAACTTCAAGGCGTTGAGAAAAAAGAGAGAAACGACAGATTTCAATGCGAAAAGCACTGAAAGAATGACAAGAAAAAAAGAAGGATAAAAATGAATCAGAGAGATCAGGAAGATGAGAACAATGAAAAAGAATGATGGATTGATAACGAAAAAGGAGAAAGAGAACGGAGAAAAGAACGAAAAGAGCAACGTGAGGAAGATAAGAAAATGATCAGTGAAACGAGGAGGAGGACGATGAAGAAGATGAGGAAGATGAGGATGAAGAGGAAGATGAAGAAGATGAAGAAGATACAAAGATGACCAAGATGAGAAAAAGGAAGATGAGCATATGAGGGTGATAAGGAATGTGAGGAAAGGAAGCCAGGGAGGAAGAGGAAATGAGGAAGATGAGGGAGATGGGAAAAACAAAGAAGATGATGAAGATAACAAAATGACGAAGATAAAGAAGACAAAGGCGGAGGGGAAAATGAGGAAGATGAGGAGATGAGGAAGATGAGGAAGATGAGGAAGATGAGGAAGATGAGGAGATGAGGAAGATGAGGAAGATGAGGAAGATGAGGAAGATGAGATGACACAGATGGCGGAGATGAGGAAGATGAGGAAGATGAGGAAGATGAGGAAGATGAGGAAGATGAGGAAGATGAGATGACGAAGATGGCGGAGATGAGGAAGATGCTAGAGAGAAGAAAGATGATGCAGATGACGAAGATGACGAAGGTGAGGAAGAAGAGGAAGATGAGAAAGACAACGAAGATGGCAAAGATAACGAAAATGACGACGATGACGAGGAAGAGGAGGAAGAGGAGGAAGGGGAGGAAAAGAGGAGGAGAAAGAGGAGAAAGAAGAGGTGGAGGAAGTGTTCGGGGAAGTGGTGAGGGAGTGGGGGAGGAAGTGGTGGAGGAAGTGGTGGAGGAAGTGGTGGAGGAAGTGTTGGAGGAAGTGGTGGGGGAAGAGGAGGAGGAGGAGGGGGAAGAGGAGGATGAAGAGGAGGACGAAGAAGTGGAGGAAGAGGAGGAGGAAGAGGAGGAGGAAGAGGAGGAGGAGGAGGAAGAGCAGGAAGAGGAGGAAGAGGAGGATGAAGAGGAGGGCGAAGAAGAGGAGGAAAAGGAGGAGGAAGAGGAGGAGGAAGAGGAGGAGGAAGAGGACGAAGAGGACGAAGAGGAGGAGAGGAAGAGGAGGAAGAGGAGGAGGAAGAGGAGGAAGAGGAGGAAGATGAGAGTATTATCAAGACGAGGGGAATCCTGGCCATGATGAAGAGAAGGAAGATGCGGGAGATGATGAAGATCAGGAAGAAAAGGAAGATGAGAACAATCAGGAAGTTGAGGAAAGGTAAGAAGTTGAGGCAAAGGAGATTGATGGGGAAGAGGGAAATGATAAGGAAGAGGAGGAAGAGGAGGAAGAGGAGGAAGAGGAGGAAGAGGAGGAAGAGGAGGAAGAGGAGGAAGAGGAGGAAGAGGAGGAAGAGGAGGAAGATGAGAGTATTAGGAAGACCAGGGGAATCCTGACCATGAGGAAGAGAATGAAAATGCGGGAGATGACGAAGATGAGGCAGATAAGGAAGATGAGGAAGATGAGGAAGTTGAGGAAGGTTAAGAAGATGAGGCAAATGAGAAAGATGGGGAAGAGGGGAATGATGAGGAAGAGGAGGAAGAGGACGAAGAGGAGGAAGAGGAGGAAAAGGAGGAAGAGGAGGAAGAGGAGGAAGAGGAGGAAGAGGAGGAGGAAGAGGAAGAAGAGGCGGAGCAAGAGGAAGAAGAGGCGGAGGAGGCGGAGGAAGAGGAGGAAGAGGAGGAAGAGGAGGAAGAGGAGGAAGAGGAGGAAGAGGAGGAGGAAGAGGAGGAAGAGGAGGAGGAAGAGGAGGAAGAGGAGGAAGAGGAGGATGAAGAGGAGGACGAAGAAGAGGAGGAAGATGTCTGTCCTGAGAAAGCCGAAAACGATGAACAACAGTTTAGAAAAGTCGTTTGAGATCTTTAAATAATAGCCGCAATGACGAAAATGCAATTAAATGGTGCTATTGTTTTGCATTTGGTTGTGCTAGTCAAGATCAATAACTCGGTCACTTGAAAGCTCGGGCAGACGACATGAAACATGCAGAGTAGTTCATGGACCATCATTATCACGAAACAGCAACCAATACAAACAAACACAAAAGAACCAAACCCACAAACCAACAAAACAAAAACCAAACCACCACTCCAAAGAATCAGCCACACCACCAAGATGGTCCTAACTACGATCACTAAATTTAAACATCCGCTCTCACTCACACTCAGTTCAGGACTTTCACGGCATCAGCATCCATTTAAGAGGCATCTTGACAGAGAGTCGCTGACTGGTGATCCTGTAAGATGGAAAATGCAATGGAATTGCATGGACAACGGATGCATTGCGTACATGAGACCAGACTCATGTTGGTCGTCACTCAACCACTTTACAAATCCATCGTCAATCGTTCTTAGCATGCAGTTTGGACAAAACCAAAAAACATGTTTTTTTTGAAAATGTTCAGAGACCAACTGCGTAAAAGTGCGGATGACACAAAGCGGAACTCTATTGCCACTGCAATCGTAAAATGGTTGTCTACAGGTGCAAAGCTATAGCACTGCACCTCAACGTGGGATATACATGCAATTCCAGCCCTGAAAAGATCTTCCAAGCGCTGTTATTGAAAACATTGGTCGTATGCCTTCGACGAACCGCAACTTGGAATGGATAGGTTTTTCTTTTGTTGCAGTAGTGTCAGTCCGTCTCAAGATCTCACTTGATTAAGGACTGCGTGATTTTCGATTTTTTGCATCATTCATTCATTTTCTCCTTGTGAACCAGACCAGGAAACAACAGCAAACCAAACGGACCAAAAACAACCGAAAAGAATGGTTTACCTAGTCTCGGATCCCATTGAGCACTCACCTCAGGTCGTGTCAACATGAAAAAAGAAAGGAAAAGAGGACATCCAAGAAAGTCACAACAATAGGGAAAAAATATTTTACTAGTCATCACTTTGCAACGTGCAAAACAGCAATGCATAACATCATGTTACAGCAGAACTCCACGTCTGCAAAAGTTTTTGGTCAAACTAATTTTGTCTCAACGCATTAAAAACCAAGTTAACAGTTCGAAAATGCAAGTTGGCAAACTGGGAACGAGAAAACAGCAAAGTCAGGGAAGATGCAATGAATTGCATTTTTGTTGTTGCAGAAGCTGAACAAGTCGTCCACATTGATGTGAGTGTTGGTTTTTTCCTTCATGTTTCTGATGCACAGTTGATTTCTTCTCGAGCCAGTAAACATATGTCATGTTTTTGTTTTTGTTGCTGTTGGTCCCCCAGGCGTGCCAGGAACAGTTTTTCTTTCATTTGCCTTTGTATTTTTTCCCTTTGTTTGATTTTTTTCGTGTTCTTCATCTTCCTCCTCTTCCTCCTCCTCTTGCTACTAACGGTTTTGCGCGAATAAAACGAACGTTCGGACTGGAACAAATCAGAACGTCAGAGTATGCAGTTTGTTTCGTTCTCTTGCCCTGTGCAGATTTGCAACTCGATTCACTCCACCAATCTGTCGACTGATAGCTCACCATGGAAGAGCTTTGCAACGATGAATTTCTTTCAGATTTTGGGCTCTCCCGACAGCTGACAGCTGGCGCAGGTCTTCTTTTTGGGCACTTCGGGGTGGTCGTGCTGTTGTGACAATGCTCAAACTGATGGAACTCCTGTCCCTCTTTGGAACACCTGCAATTGACACCACCTCCCAGTTTTGGGAGTCTGTTGCCTTGGGATGAATGCCCTTAGCATGATTGCTCCAACTAGGTCGACTTGACATTTCGACAGAATCATGCCAGGAGACAGTAAGACCAACTGGCCAGGCAGTGATAGTGAAATGTTGTGACCGTCTTGTGTGCCATTTTTGTAAAGAAACAGGTGTTTTCAGACTGGTTCTTTCCTGCGAGCCTGGGAGGAGACTTGATTGGATCCACATCCGGCTCGCAGATTTAGTATTGACAACACTTCAGCTTGCCATACGTACGCACATATCTGCTTTGGTGAAAGGCACGGCACCTTTGGTGAACACAGCAAGTTAAAACAACCCAATCCAATAAAGACATGGATGTAGACTAGCATAGACTAAGCAGTCAATGAAACAAAGATTGCTGTGAATTAGCAGTACGATGTAGTATGCCGGGATTGCCAAGCATATATTTCACAGATTTGTTTCTCTGCAATAGGGAGCTCTTCAGAGGAAGCCAAAGACTGGCTGCACCTGCCATGAAACCCATCTTGACCTTGATCTTGGCGCCGGTGGCAGTGCTTCTACAAGGCTGTGAACACACTCACACGTGCAATGCTGACTTTGAGGCCGAGTATAAGGATTGCGTGTACCAGGCCGACGGGTCGGCAAACATCTGGACTTATGGCAGTGATTGTGACAAATTGCAGAGACTCGTATGGTGCCTGGAGGACAAAACCTTCTGTTGCGACCGCTTTGCTCAACATATGAATGACATGGGAGCCACTGTCGCTGCTTCGGAAGTGGAGTGTGCTTGGCAAAGCCCTTGTGAATCAACGGTCACAACGGCACCGAGTGGAGGAAGGGATGGGCACTGAGTGGAGCCACCTGGAGCCACGTGGAGTGTCAACTGCAGCTTGAATTTGTACAGTAATTAGTCCTCGACGCGGAGCCGGAAAGGTGACTGATGGGGTGGCGAACTTTTTTGCTGCGGTATCGGGATGTGGATGGCATACCTGAGGTAGCATCCGAACTTTGCGAATGCGGCACTTGAACAAAAGGGGAGAAAAAAAACACACACACACACATACATACTTTAGTTTTTGTTCGCGAAGAATTGGAAGTGGACTGAAGGTCAGAATCCTCAATAATAATGGAAGTGATTTACTGAGTGTATGACACGGACAACTTCTGATGTTTGGTGTCCCCTGCCATGTGTAAATGAGAAACGATGGCACTGCATCCGTTTTGGCCCCAGTTGGGAAGGGCGACTGGTGCCGAGCTGCAGCAGTCACGGAGGATGGCGCTGCACATTGCTTCTGTGCCGTACAGCAACCATTCATCATCCATTCTCGCCATGCGATCTTTTTTAGATTAGTATCTTCTTATATCTTATCAAGTGAACTGATCAAACTTAACTAAACCATGAATCATCATGAAACATCACCAAGTATACATCACCATAGCTCAGCTTGTGTTGCCATGATGAGCGGCGCTTCGCGTTTCGTGGAAGGGTTGCCGCTACCGAGGCAGGGTTGGTCAACTCAGTGGTAGCTCTCAGCGATATTCTACTGATTTACAGCTGATTTACAGCTGATTTATAGTGAAGTAGATATACTGATTCATAGTAGATGCCACTTTTGTTTGACAGCTAGGCAATAGATCATATGATATAGATTGGGTTTAAGACATTCCACGCATACTTGTAGCAGCCATGATGCCTGATGTAATCCGCAGGGTTCGCTGGAATCCTCAGTACTCAATATGTTACCAAGCCTTACTCACCCCAAGGGCTTGATGCAAGAGGTGATAGCCAGCAGTCACAGTCTCTCAGGCGTTTCCAAGTAACTTCTTGGATTCCTTGACTTTTCTGCAGTGTTGGCTCCAGTTTTTCCGAAACAGTCACCCGTCATGGAGGGCAGAGAGGATCTTTTGAAGGTTTTCCAAGCGAACGATTTCCATGGCACTGGTTTCATCTCCCAGATTTTGCTTCGAGATGTCCTGGTGAAAGCTGGTTGCTCCGCTTTGCTCGTGGAACAACTCTTCACTCTTGCAGGTGTTACAGCAGGCGAGCAGCAGGTGCCATACTCACCGCTGGTCGATTGGCTATGGCCTACAGGAGCAGCAGCTGGAACTCCTGGAGCAGCGATGAGCCCAGTGGCATTGAGCAGTGCCCCAGACCAAGCAGAGCTGGCCTTGCAAAGTTTGGTGCTGCTTGTGGCCGCTGCTTCCTGGTCATTGCATGGCTCTGCAGGAGAAGTTCGTGTGGAAGAAATGCCTTCGACACCTGAGGCCTTTTTGGGCTTTTCCGTGGCCTGTGCCAAGGACTTGTCCCAAGGTGACTGTGTTGCACTGGCTGCCAAGCTGAGCGAGAAAGTGAAGGAGCTCATTGAACAGTCCGCCGTGGACTTGGTGGTCCTCCCGAAGCCGGAGGCACTACAACTCCTCGCCGAGAACTTCCCCAAGTGCAGCAACTTTGCTCACTCCATCGACTGCGGCTCCCTTGGCTTGCACGTGGTGCGGCTTCCAGGTCACTGAAAAAAAGTGAAGGTTACCCCGGATCAACTTGAAGCTACAGTTGTTTGGGCTAACAACTATATGATTATGATTTAATTGTGGTCTAGTTCTAGGTGGAACCAAAGGTAATGGTACAAGGTGGGCGCCCATAGTTCCAACTTGGTTTAGAAGGTCATTTATCTACAGTTATAGCTACCCCATTGGTAGTTGCCCTAGTTGTAACCCAACGACTGTAGCTGGTGAACGGGACCCACCTTGCAGGTGGCCGCGCCTTTCGCACCGTGGCCGTCCAACCGGTCGCAGTTCCCAGCTCCTTGAAAGGAATTCCGTGGCAGATCCGTGGGAGTTCCAGCGGCAATTTCCAGCTCCTGGGCCCCAACATGTCGTTGGATGCCGTGGTCCCCGGCAGCTTTGGAAAGCTGGGTGCTCCACTGCCCATGCAGCTTGGAGTGCAAGAATGCAATGATGCGGCAGCTGCTGGGAAACAAACCAACATGGCTTTGCAGGCTGAGACCCTGCAGAACAACACCCTGGCGGAACTCAGTCACCGCATCGCAACGGCAGCGCAAGAGAGGTCTTGCGCAGTGGTGGTGGCTGGGCCCTCCAGCAGTGGGAAGACGACCTTTGCTGCGCGCCTGGCCCTTCACTTGCAGGCCCGCGGCTTGGAAGCCCGGCCCTTGGAATGTGACATGTACTTCAAAGCTCGAGCAGATCCCACGCATCCACGGGATGCCAAGGGGGAGCTGGATTTTGAGGATCCGGGATCTCTTCGTATTGACAAAATCAAGGAGGATTTGGAAGCTCTCTTGCAAGGTAAAGCAGTGGAACTGCCAAAGTTCTGCTTCAAGACAGGTACTATCCAAGAACAGACCGGCAACATTTTGCAGCTGCCGAAGCAAGCCGTACTCATCATTGAGGGCATTTTCGGCCTGCACCCGAAATTCTTGTCTGCCTTTGGAAACGTCTCTCTTTTCAAAGTGTTGATCGGTCCCTGGTCTGGTGCCCGTCTTGGAAACTTGTGCATCATGCCGGAGAGGAAGTTCCGGCTCTTGCGTCGCATCGGCCGCGATGTACGCACCCGTGGTGTGGATGCTGCCAGAGTGATGCACAAGTTCTCTTCTGTTGCTGCTGGAGAGCAGATGAACATTTTCCCCTTTGCAGCAAGTGCTGATGTCATCTTCGACTCCACCCTGCATTATGAAATTCCTGCCCTCAGGGCTGTGGTGGGCGCAGATGTTGAGAATGCGCAGAGTGAGGATCCAGTTGTGCAGTGGCGTAGAAAAGAGTTGGCCAACTATTTGAGTTGGGCCACTCCCTGGCAGGCCTCTGAGTACACCCTGATGCCCACCAGCATCGCCTGTGAATTCCTTGGCAGCTCTATTTTTGAGTAGGTGCTTGAGTCAGTCAAAATTACCCAAGCATGCACCAAAGGTGCTGCTGCTTATCATTTGGCTGAACCAGTGGTCGTCCAGGCTCCATACAGTGCAAAAGCTGCACGGTCTTGTTGAACTTGAACTTCCACTGCGGCTGCGTTTGAAAAAGAGGAGCATCCCAGTTGCTGCCGTTGTCGTCTCTGCAAGCTTGGTGGGGTGCTATCTGCTATCCGCTAGAGACACAGTGACAATCGCAAGAAAAAGGATGATCTTTAGAACTGCAAGAATGACAGGTGGGGTGGTACACCACGTGCAGTCCTTGATGATGAGAGATTCCCGCTTCCTGAGTTGAGTGCCTGATAGCACATCGTGAAATTCACACGACGTGTCCACCACCATGTCATCATCGTAAGTTCAGCTGGTTGTGTTGCTCAGGTGCCGATGTGTGGGGACAGCTGCAGCCTCAACTGCCGAATTGGCTGCAGTTGTTTCTGTGACCACAGCAGGGCGGCATCCTACCGCCTACTCTTCAGTTAAGGCTTTTGCCCCAAGTTGGCCCAAGTGTCCGAAAAAAAAAAAAAAAAAAACACTCAAAATCTATCATTGAATTCAGCGTTTGGGCTTGTCCGTACAAGCTCGTCCCCATGGTTTCCATATCCAAACTGATTGTGTTTGCAGGAAACCATTATGGATGTCCAGTATCCATTATCATAAATGCTTCTCCATTGGTTTAAAAAAGCGGGAGCAGGATCTATATCTGATCTATGTCTATATCTTTATTTGTCTCTCTCTCTCTCTCGATGTTTACATAGATGGATTGCCACAATCATGGAGCACCAGTTATGGATAAGCCCATTGGCTTGGTGCCCGCTGGAGTTGGGACCAGCTGAGCGATGATTGTCTTCCCAATGAGCTATCCAAAACCTGCCAGTTGAAACTTCTTGTAGCACCAAGATTCAACGTTGCACTATGTAGCAATCGTTTGAACTTGAATCAGTGATGTTGTAAAGATTGATCGCTGCGCTATCTGGCAATCGTTTGGAGCCTCCGCAGTTGCTTCGACTTCTACTGCACCAGTTCGATGGAGGGATTCATAGTGACGTCGTAGACTCAATAACAGCTACCGCTATTGCTGGTCATCTTCTATCCAACGATGGTCATGTTAGCTTTATGAAACACTATCATTTATTGTGGTTCTATACCGGCGGTCCATGATAGTGGTTGCATGGTGTCTTTAAATGGGGGCACTGCCAAAGCATCCAATATCAATCATTTCTAGTAGTTTAATAAACCTTTAGTAATTGAATAAACCATTCATTTTTGGAGTTCCCAATTTTTAAAACCCACAAGTACCATCAACTGCTATGTGACCTCAGACCAGAAAACCCCCATTGTCATATTTTAGGCTTTCACACGATCAAAATTTAACCATTGACACCAATGGTTTTACCGTCTCCTAAGACTGGGAAGCCTGTGGTGCGGTGCAATGGGGAACTCTGCTGGCAGGGTGCTGTGAATATCCTAAGCAGCATCCTCAATCATAGTCATGGAAGAATGAGAAGGGTTTTATGCGGAACCTTACACGTAAATTTCAACAATCCCCAGGGACAAAGAAGGGCCGAATTGATCGTCTTGAGATTCAACAGGTTGATCGGGGAAATAGACTTAGAATCCGTTGGGACATCACCGAAATGACTTGTGATGGACACTGTTGTGACTTGTCCAGCAACTCGTTGTTGAGGCTACCACGATGACCTTTTGAGCTTCCTGGATTCAGGCAGCCTGTTGGGTCACAGAAAGCTTCTATATTGACATCCCATTCAGATCCATTCAGAATGTTCATGCTGTATACTGTGAGCCGGTTCTTTTTGGTACTCTTTGATTGCCGAAATTTCCAGCTGAGCATTCTGCAGGATGCCTGGCTTTTTGGTTGGCATCCTTGCCTTCACTTTATTGCATTCAAC
This sequence comes from Symbiodinium kawagutii, assembly GCA_009767595.1. NCBI lineage: Eukaryota > Dinophyceae > Suessiales > Symbiodiniaceae > Symbiodinium > Symbiodinium kawagutii. The sequence goes on along the minus strand of VSDK01028537.1, from coordinate 282,398 downwards.
CGTGTCAGAGCCCTGCTCTGAATCCGATCCATCGTGTGCCGCCAAAGGGCATGAGTTGCTACAGCGGCAGAAGGAAATTTTGAAGATGGAGGCCGATAGCACGGTGCAGATGACCAGCTTTGAGGACTTCGAAGCCAGCGTGAAAGACTCCTACGCCTCGGGACAAAAGAGGCTGCAGAGGTCCAAGTTGTTGGTGGAGAAGGACTTCCGAAGCTTTGACAACTCTGCTTACCGCGTCTTCATGAAAGATGAGAGCTGCTTGGAGAACGTAGCCAATGCCTTGCAATACTTTGCGGAGACCACCGGGCTGACGGAGGAGCTGAACCAAACTGAATTGGAAGCGTTGGCGGTGCGGGTTCATGATGAGATGGAGATCTTCTGCAAGCACGACCACATCGAGAACATCACTGACCCGGAGGTACAGGCTGAGATTTTCATGAAGGACTTCCTGGAAACATTGGGTCATGAGCAGCCCTTGGTCACTGCACGTTTGATGGAAGTACTTCTGGAAGAAGCCGAGGGCAACTATTCCTTGGACTTCCCTGATTGGCTATTGGACTTCACCATGCTGGACTTACATGATCGAACAGGCCGAGAACACCGAGACAATGTGACGCATGGCCTGTTGCTGATGCAAAGCCAGAGCTACACCGACAAGATGAAGCGCCGAAGCCTCCCAACAAGCTTTGACTCTCGCACGGAGTGGTCCGAATGCAGCGAGGCAGAGCACCAAAACCCCATGACCAAAACATTTTTTTGTACTGTTCTAGTTCACCAGATCACGAAAAGTACTGGAGTTACTTTCGATTTAGCTATGTATTGGAAAGGACTCTGGGGGAATGTCCCTGATTTTGCTGCTTTGTTTGTTTGCCAGTAGATCAACGGTCCCGTTTTCCAAATCCTTACTTGTTTCTGGCGAGTTGTTTTCTTACTTTCAGCTGCGTGGGTCAGACTGCGCGATGTCCTACTTAGACCTTGCGCCGGGCTCAAAACCGAACCTGTAGTCCTGCACATTTTGTAACGATGCGTGTTGGGGTGTGTTGGGGTGGGTTGGGATGGGGATGTTGACATTCGCATGTGCTTGCAACACACGTTGATGCTACTTGGAGAATAGAGTGGGGTGGGATGTCAACATTCGCTTGCGCTTGCAACAAATGTTGATGCTATGTGTAGGATGGGGTGGGGTCGGGTGGTATGTTAAAGTTTGCCTGGATTTGCAGCAAATGTTGAGGCTATGTGGAGGATGGAACGGGGTTTGATGTCACCTTGGCTTGCATTTGCAACAAATGTTGATGCTACGTGTAGGATGGGGTGGCGAATTTGAACAACTTGTTTGTTTAAGCAACAAGTCGTTGAGCGTGCGCACAGGGACCATTGACAACTGCTGGAAACAAATGAAGTTCAAATCTGCAGGTAGCAATGGTGTTTCGGCAATGCTGAATTTCTCACTTGTTTTGTTGGGTGCGGAACTCAATTGTTCAAGATGTGAGGAAGAGAAAGGCAGCGCATGAAATTTGCAGGGCATCGTGGCGTCAGCGAAACTTTATGTTACGCCAGTGGAGATCATGGGTTTTTCACAAATTCATCTGCCACTGCAGCGAAGCACCCGAAAAATGTAAAACAACTTGTATATAATTTGGAAAAAAACGCGCATGATGAAGATATAAACAACTTAATTTTCCACAGTTCATGCCCATGAAAGACTGTTACGCCGCCGCGTTCCATTTATGTCTCGGCGGACTGCTTTTGCTTGTGCACTTTAAAGGTTTGGCAGGTATGGTGAAGTGTCATTGTTTTCAGAAGACTTGTGCCACAGCATCATATCGTGGTGTTTTGGGTCAAGATCCAAAACGGCCTGGTATAGGTCTGCACTGACTGTGCAAGCATTGTCTGTGCTGGGTGTGACTCCCACCCTTCCCAACCCATGACCCCGGTGGGGTATCCTCCGGTTCGGATTAATTCTGTGACGACAGAGGGAGTGGTGGTAATTCGCATTTTGTGCGCCTTTGACCTGCATACCTCCCTTCGCCGGTGTGCCATGCGTCGCATGAGTCTGAAGGGCTTCACTCGAAGGCGGTGTACTTCTCTTGTGTCGCAATGGTACTGCAATTTTCTTCCCAGTCTGGACTTTCGATTTTCTTTTCTCCGTCAACTGGGATAGTTGGCTACATCGGTATGCAGGTTGTGGTCGGTGCACCGCGCTGTGTCAGTATGACATTGGTCAGTATGACCAACATGACCCAAAGCGCGTATTGAACAGCAGTCTGCTTGCGTGTGATCTGGCATATCTGAATCTATTCATTGATTGAAGGAAGAAACAGGAAAACCTGCCTGTTCACCAAGCTTTGAAAGCAATCTTTTGATTTCTAAAGACTTGTTTCATTTCACGTCCTGCGCTTTGTGCAGCACGCCATGCAGCCCTGCAACCTTTCTTTGCTTTTGGTTTACCCCTGCAGCATTCAAATATGTTCGTAGCAGGTCATTGGCCGTATCCACAACCAGGGAACATGCGGAAGTTGCTGGGCCTTTGGAGCATTGAGTGCCGTGGACAGTCGTCTTTGCATAGCCACCGATGGCGTTTTCAGCGGACCCCAGGCCCAGTTGAGCCGCGGCTTTGCCACGAGCTGTTCCAAACCTGGTGGTGGCGACGGCTGCTCAGGCACGGTGCTTTTCAAATCTGTTCCTGCTGCTGCTGCTGCTGCTGCTGCTGCTGTCGCTGCAATTGTTCGTGTTGTGGTGGTGGGTTCTGCTGCATGTGAGTTTTTGATTTTTATGATTCCAACATTGGTATACTGCCTCTGTCTTTTTTGGATGCGATTGTTGCCTTTGTTGCGTTTGCTTGGTTGCTATTATTGTTATTGTTGTTGTTGTGGTTGTGGTTGTGGTTGTGGTTGTTGTGGTTGTTGTGGTTGTTGTGCTTGTGCTCTTGTTTGTGTTTGCGCTTGTGTTTGTTGTTATTGTTGTTGTTGTTGTTGTTGTTGCTGATGCTGGTGTTGCTGGTGTTGTTGGTGCTGTTGGTGTTGTTTGCGTTGTTGGTGTTGTTATTATTATTATTATTGTTGTAGTCCCGGTTGTTGGGGATGTTGCGCTTGTTGTGGTTGTTGTGGTTGTGGTTGTGTGGTTGTTGTGCTTGTGTTCTTGTTTGTGTTTGCGCTTGTGTTTGTTGTTATTGTTGTTATTGTTGTTGTTGTTGTTGTCGCTGTTGCTGGTGTTGTTGGTGTTGTTGGTGTTGTTGGTGTTGTTGGTGTTGTTGTTGTTGTTGTTGTTGTTGTTGTTGTTGTTGTGGTTATTGTTGTTGTAGTTGCGGTTGTTGAGGATGTGGCGGTTGTTGCAGTTGTTGCGGTTGTTGCGGTTGTTGCTTGTTGTGGTTGTTGTGTTTCTGCTCCTGTTTGTGTTTGCGTTTGTGTTTGTTGTTATTGTTGCGGTTGGTGAGGTTGTTGCGGTTGTTGCGGTTGTTGCGGTTGTGGTTGTCGCGGTTGTGGTTGTTGCGGTTGTGGTTGTTGCGGTTGTGGTTGTTGCGCTTGTGGTTGTTGCGGTTGTGGTTGTTGTGCTTGTGCTTGTGTTTGTGTTTGTGATTGTGTTTGTGTTTCTTCTTCTTCTTCTTGTTCTTGTTGTTGTTGTTGTTGTTGTTGTGGTTGTTGTGGTTGTCGTGGTCGTCATCGTTTTGTTGTCGTCGTCGTCGTCGTGGCAGTGGTGGTGATCGTTGTCGTTGTTTTGTGCAGTAGGACTGTTGGTGTTCTTCTGATTCTTGTTTACGAAACCAACATGGATCAAAAGGGGGGCCTTGCAAAGTTGTGATAACCAACCCATAGGAAAAATCGAACCGATCGCCCCACTTCCTGCAACTGCCCAGGTGGTCTTTCCAGGTATGTCTTCAACTACTTGGCTGCTAGTGGAATGCCAACCGGTGGAAATGTAGGATGCTCTCCTTATTTTGGACATGGCGAGGGTACTGAACACTTCTCAACCTCCAACGCAGCACCCAGCTGCCCCACAGAATGTGGCAACATGGCTTTTGGCAAGGCACTCCACGCGGACACCTTCCAGTTGGGGTTAGATGATTACATTGAGATTTTCTCCTTGAACCATCCATATCCCACTTTGGTTTACCAGTTGGCCAAGGAAGCCATCATGAGTGGAGGCCCCGTCCCAGCAGGAATCTATGCGAACTCGCCCTTCATGTCCTATTCTGGAGGTGTCATCACCAGTGATTGCACTGGCTCTCCCAATCATGAGGTCACAGCCATAGGATGGGGTCCAGACCATTGGATCGTGCTGAATTCTTGGGGACCTCATTGGGGCGAGTCTGGGAGCTTCCGAGTGGCCTGGTGTGTTCTCACTGACTTCACCATCCCCAAGAAGAGCTTGGCCGGAAGCAGTGCAGGCTATGGCTTTCCATTGAAAGGAAGCACTGATGTACCAGCAGCAGGCTTGAACCCGGAGAGGGTGTATCAGGCAGTCATTGACCGTTGGATTGCTTCCTCGCCTACAACCAAAGACAAGGGTTGCCAATGCACATCATCCTGTGAAAACTTTGACAATGACCCAAATGGTGTTTGGTGCTTCACTGATACCGTTTGCCAAGGAACGAATTGGGGATATTGCTGGGGGCCAACCACAGGTGCACCAACCTCAGGTGCACCAAGCACGACCACAACCACCACAACCACCACGACCACCACAACCACCACGACCACGACCACCACAACCACCACGACCACCACAACCACGACCACCACAACCACCACGACCACCACGACCACCACGACCACCACAACCACCACAGCCGCTAGCGGCATGCTTCCTTGGAAACTTGTTCAGGGAAGTTGCAAAGTCGATGATTATGGGTGCATCAAAAGTCCCAACTATAACAAGGACGAAGCCAAGCTATACAACAAGAATCAGTGGTGCAAATTTGAGGTAGTGGACAGAGCCCTGATGGAAGTGGAAGACTTCAATGTGGAGGCCGGCTATGACTGGTTGAAGGTGAACTCAGAGAAATACAGCAGTACAAGCCCTCAGGGAGTTGAGCCGGTTGACAAAATCACCTGGAAATCAGACTACTCCGTGCAGAAAACTGGTTGGAAGATCTGTCCAAAGCCTATTCCTGCACCAGCGCCTCCGGCTTCGATGACCGCCAAGGGATGCGCCTGCAAAGCCGACTGGTCGTATGGGGGCGTTTCTGCATCTGGATGTGGCAACCCTGATGCAGATCCCAACGGCTTGTGGTGCAAAGTCGTGGACAGCAGTTGTCAAGGCAATTGGTGGGGCTACTGCTAAGTCTCGCTCCGGAGCACCCTTGCTTTGTGCGCGATATGCAGCAACCATGCCTGAGTAAGAAAAGAGTGCAGCATCCTGTCGGGCTGGATTTCTTCTGCGTTAAACATGCTGCATTTGGTGTTGTGAAAATGGCTCATGTCAGATAATTCACCTGTATAGATGAGATGAGCCATTCTCATCTAATAATTGTCATTTCTCCAATTTTCTCCTAAACCCAGGCTGTCTTGTCGACGATGGCGACCAAGTTCACTTTTGCAGTAGCATCTGTGGCAGGTGTGGAAAGAGATTGGGAAAATGCAATGCCGGGTCATCATGGGTCATTGATTTTAGGGTACACTGTTGCTAGTTTTCTAGCAGCTTCACGTGACAGCAGCATCTCTGCGGGACTGCCACAACCGACTCCACAAGAAAATGGTTCCTGGAATATTCACCTGTCTATTTTGGGTCATGCTTTGCATTTACCCAGGACTAGATTATGACAAACAATGGCCAAGAAAGAAATGGAAAAAATGTTATCAATGGTTGCCGTGGACACTAATCGACTTTTTTTTCATCATCCCATGGTTTGCACAAATTAATCTCAACTTCTTCATCAGATCATCAGATTTTGAGAAATATCCCATTAAGATATATGCGTCGATGGATTCATAATCTCACAGATTTCACCTCCCAAGCCCACTGAGCATTTTGTTTGGCTCAGAATGCGTTGCAGCCCGCTGCAACTTTGGAAGCCAACTCCAATGGTCTGAAGATAGAAGAGTCAGCCATCATGGGGCCCAGTTTTTTGAAGCTGATGACTCGGATGGTACAAGTAATCACTTGATTATCGCCTTCTTGGGATCTCAGTGGCACCCAATAATGACAGCTGGTTTACTCTTGGGGTACCCGTTTTTACAGAGAAAAATTGGAGCTCCACATGTCATTGTTCCTCGTCAGGTGAAAGGCGCGACCCAACGACTCTGCACGGATAGAAAAGTCCTCCACCATGGAGCTAATGGCCGGTCAACCCCACCATTGGTTGGCTGTAGGTTGAAGGGCTTCTGTTGATTGCTGGTTGGTGACTGGTGATGGATATTATGGTTTCTTAAGGGTTGTTATCCTGTTTGAACCAGCTTAAGCAGTACCCTTGCTCTTGGTTGCGGATGATTGTCAACCATTATGGACTTGCTCATGAACAGTTATCGATTGCTATCAAGCGGCTGATTGACCGTCAACTACAGCTGGTTCAAGTTTTTTGCTAACCAGATCCGGTTTGGGTTTGCCCCAGCAGTGTCCGGGCCCAGAGGGTTGATGAGGAGCCACTCGGTTGCTTGTGAGCCTTGACCATAGTGACCCATGTGGGAAGACTTAGCGCAGGAAACCAGTTTCCGAGGATGTTCAAAGGGCTCACACGGCTTATGGTTTACTTGGTGAGTAGAATCTCGCCGTCAAGCGTTTCTTGTGGCGCAGATTATCAGCAAATTCAAGAATGGTTCACCACACCATTTTCGCCAAAAATCGTATATGAGCAACAGCATTGGAGGTGACAATTGTCATTTGCCCTTGCTGCATGCCATCGTGGATTGAACAAGGATTGCAAGCCAACCTCGTGGCTATCGGAACTTGAGAACGACAATTAGATCAAACGAACATCAAAATCATTCAAGTTTGTCCTTGTGCTCACTCGCACAAGGAGCATATTTGCAGTCCGCATGGCTATGACGGCTATTGAAAAGATTCGAGAACCTCAAAATCTAAATTCGGATGTTGTATGTTGTGCCCCCTTTTTGGGAGCACCTCTACCGTGTGCATCCTCACCGCTACTCAACTAAAGTCAAAGCCGCACTATTCCGAGTCATCATGCAGCACAAGCGCCTGTATTAGGCGGAAATATCAACAATGGAAACGCTATTGACCTGGAGCTTGAGACAGCGCACTTCTTTGCAACACTAGGCCATTATCACTGGACCAATCCATCATCCATGTTTGTAGTTTGGTACCTTCAACTGGGTGGTTTTCGGGCTGTTACCTGTGGTACCCCTTGCAGCAAACACCCTATGGGTGTTCCAGAAAATGTTCGACTGATTCTCATATCCCACACCATCTTGCCATGTCCAAGCCGAGACACCGCAGCATTGTGCTCAGTTTTCATCGGTTGGCATCTGAAGTGCCTGGCTCCCTGTCGGTCTTTGTCTGTGTGCCCTTCGCACGGAACCTGGGCCCTTAGATGATGGCCTCCGATGAAGTCTTTTTTGAGTCAGATGGAAGCGAGTCGATGGGTCACTCGAGTGACGAGTCGAGTGATGTCGAGCTCCTTAGCCGCCTTGGCTGTTGGGTTTTCAGCTGCCTCTTGTTGTCACCCCCAAGGGTCCTTTGTGCCATCTCACGGCATGCTTGGAATGGTTCCAGGTAAACACGGTCGAATGTATGGCATCACAGCCATGTGGGTTCTTCCTTGCATTCATACTACTGCAGAAGGTTATTCAGCATTATCGAACAACCATTGGTCAGACAGTTGGTTAGAAATTGACCCTTATTAGTTGGTTTATTGAGCTACTATTTTTCGTAGGAAATCTCAATGAAATGCCAAGTGGCACCCCCCTGCAACGCCCCCAGGTTGTCGGAAGAGGAAGAGTCTGCGCCAGCAAAGGGTGCAGCTGGCGGCAACGCTGCAAGCACTCTGAAGGCGGGATATGGCTCAGTGAGGTGAGCGATTGTTGGAGTTCTGGTGAATGAGAAAGCTTTCTATAGAGCCTGTAAATAGCTTGCAATCCCTGGCAATCCCTAGTAATCTACTTCTTGGACCTTGTTTTATAATCTACTAGAGATTACAAAGCTTATAGTGCAAGGTTCAAGACATTTCTAGACCCATGTTATCAGGATTAAAGCCTGGATAGAGCTTTGGTAGGGACTGTGTTGAATGGGTATCTTTTAGTACTGGTAACATTTGGTTGCCGACAGTGGTGCTGTGATTCTTCGACTTTTCTGTTTCCCTTGTTGCCAAGATTGTCATCATTGTTGGCCTTGTCACAGAGGGATGCCAGCCATGGGTTCTTTCAACTCGTCACTGCCTGGCAGAATGTCACGAACCTCAGTGCGCGCAAACACAAGGCGCAGGAGGCCAGAGGAGGGTGGGCATCCTGTGACTTGCTCATTCCCAGCTGGGGATTTACAAGGTACTGTACCTGACCAAGCTAAGCTTATTGTGGCTTATGATGATTTTCCTGGCAACTATCCAGCATAATCGGGTGGGATCACCATCCCAATGAAGAAGTCAGGGCTCGACTAAGTAAGGATCACAGAATTGGCAGCAGTTGCAACACCGTGGGATTGGTGGGTATTGACTGATACCATTGTGTGCGCATGGAAGAACGCAGTGTTGATTTGAACGTAATGTTGATTTCTTAAGAAATGCAACACACTGTTGGTGGAGCGACCAGATCGTATCGCGTTTCGGTGTGCTGGAGTGCAATGATTGAGAGTTGTGTTCGTGCAGAAACTTTCCAAAGACCATGTTGAAAGGAGTTTAGAGTGAATATTCTTCAACAGCACACATTGACCGATGTTTCTCACATTTCCAGATTTCACCATATTTCACCAGCGAATCTGAGAGTTCATCCTGCAATTCTGAGCATAGCAATCTTAGATGCTCTCATCAGCGGCAGGTCATGTTGCAGCACCCAGAAGAGGTGCAGAAGGCGCCGACGGCCTGGGCAGCCAATGGCGCCGGCATCACCAAGACCTGCCTGGCGGGGGTGACACAAGTGACCCACATGGCGGGGGTGGAACAGCGATTCTGGGTATCTTCATTGACTTGTACATTCCTAGACCGGTTAATAGAATGGATGTCTAGCCGCTGTGTTGCATGGGACTTGGGAATAAATCGCACCTAAAACAAATAAAAACTGTAAGACTATGGGTCAAAACCCTGTGTGTGTCTCAAAAACGATCAGAGCATCCGCATTTTTGGGATGTTCACAAACCACTTTTGTCCATGATCAATCCTTATCTAAAATGTGTATCAAGCGTGGGCAGCCCTGCTTCATAGCGCCAAAGACATGTGTATGTTGAACAAACATATGGGCATGCATACCTCTAAGGGCACAGGATATGTACACATGCATGCAACAGCTGCAGTTTTTCTGCATTTTATGTCCTCTCATTTATGATTAAGTTATGCTGATGACTGTCATTTGGGGATGAGGGGACGCCAGCCCCGTACCATGCAATCAAGGATGAGCTGTCGGATCATGGTTGCATCATTTCTATATGTATAAGTGAATCTACGCGCAGGTCTATTTACTGTATAGTATATATATATATACAGTATGATATATATATATATATATATATACATTTGTGGACTGATATTTTTCTCCTTGCACCTCTAGAATATCCATAAGGACGCATCATAATATATGCACACATGTATATAGATTATGCATGTATGAATACTGAAATGAATGAATTAATATGTGTATATATATATATGAATATGTAAATAAGTAAATAAGTAAACATATATGTATATATATATATATATGAATATGTAAATGCTGAAACAAATACAAGAATGAATAATAAGATAAATGTAAAAATATGTAAGATATATTTGTATATATTTATATTTACATAGATGAATGTATACATATATACATATGTACATAGTAGCGTCCACATCTGTATCATACACATCCGTTTAGGCTGGTTGAAAGTCCATGTCCAAGCACTTTGCCGTGAACTTCGTAAATGTGTACGTCCCAGTACCAGGCGGAACAGCGGTACTGTAGGTCCCATCGCAAGCAAGAGCTCATTCCTGAGGAATTTCCAGTTGTGGCGGTCCGCATCCCGTGAGTGGTTTTTTTGGTCTCGCCCAAGACTGCTTCGTTTGAGATAGCTCTGGATCTGGGTTTGTCCACAAATTGCTGGATGAAAGCCCTTGAAGTACCTCACGATACGCCAAGATTACATGGTCTTAGACCATGTAAAGAAATTGGCTACATCCGCAGTCTTTCATATTTGTCTGGTAGATTTGCATACGGTCTACAAGAAAACACGCATGTGATATATGTATGCGTATTCACCTGTGCCTGTATACAATCCCTGCACATACTGTACACATGTGTATGAATCAAAAACAATCAATAGGTGTGGGTCAATCGATATATATATATATATTCATATGTAAAAAATAAATATGTATATATATATATATAGATATTTATATATATATATATTTGTATAGATATGTATATATATTTATATATATATATATATGTGAAGATATGTATCTATACAAATAAATATATATATATATATATTTATATTTATGTACATATACACGTATATAGATATACATGATATACACACGTCTATATGAATTCATACATTACTGTACATCCATATCCTTCCTACCCCACCGCCACTTGCAGGCCGAACTTCGTCTTCAGAAAACCCGAGGAATCGTCGATGAGTTGAGGAGCCAGATCAGCGGACACCACCAGGCCAGCGCAGGGCGTGGCAGGGCGCGCTACGACCGGATCCAGGGATTGCTACGACGAAATGGTGATTCTTCACCCACAAAAATGGGAGTTTCCCAAGTCATAGGGGTCTCCCCAGTCATCATCCAGAATTTTTAATTCTTAACAATAGACCAACCATTTGGGGGGTCGCCGATTTTGAGAAACCACCAAGTCAAGGGAGAGAGTGCAGTTTCGGCATCAACAAAGAAAGGCACATGACCTGCACTAACGGGTCCCGAAATGTGGTGATGACGTGGTTTTTCAAAATAGGGGTGCACCCAAAATGGATGAGTTGTTACTGTAAACGGGTCTAAAGGATGATTTGGGGGTACGCCGGGTACGCCTATTTTGAGAAAGCCCTATGTATCACATTGCACGTTCACCATTTCGGGAGCCATCATCGAGGTGCACCGGTGTTGATCTAAGTGGTGAGGCCCTGATGCGTTGATGATTGATCCTATCTAGTGGTTGCTACCAGTGAAATCTTGATGATATGGTTCATTATGTTATGGTCCATTATGTTTATTATGGTCCATTCTGGTCGGTGCTCGTTAAGTAATGCTGTTCAATGGCTTTTAGCCTGATGCTTCAGAATGGTTGAGCAGTGGTGCAGAATCAATCATCCACTCCCCCAAATTAGACACCCGCAGGCAAACCCTAAAGTGAACAGGTTCACTGCAAAACCAGCGTTCTGCGAGGGTGTTTGATAGTGGAGCGAAGAATTTGGAACCTCAGTTCCTAGAACCACCTGTTTCTTGAATCAGGAACCCGCTTCATGACTGGTCGCTAACTGTCCCTCAATCATTTTCCCAGAAGCATCTCGGATGCTTGTGTTCTCGTTTAGGATGTTTTCTGCGGAACAAGCATTGGTGTGCCCGGTGATGGGTTTCTATGGGTCTGTGAACGTAGGTGGCTTGTCGAAACTGGAAACACCCCAAAGTGCGATGTTAACATTTTCCATTTCATCAACTTCCACTCCTGTCATTTTCGAAGCATAAGCATAGACACATTGCAGACACATGGCTTGAAAACGGGAGGTTGCAGGGGTTCAGGGGGATGGGCATCAGTCTCGCCCTTCGAGCTCTGCAGGAAGTGCTGTCTACGGGTTTGCGCAGGGATGAAGCGGTGGAACCCCCAGCGGTGACTCGGAGGCACAACAAGTAGCAACTGTTAAGCGTTGGTTCACTGGTGGTTTGATTCATTTTTTTAGGGGTTTTACAGGGGTTATAACCATTAATTGATAGTGAGTAATAAATACGGGATAATCACCAACAACAATGGTTAAACAACTACTGGTTGGTGGTTTGATTGACATTTTGATTTGTTGACTTGCGCATATTTTTCATGGGGGTTATAAGGAGCAACCGCAGGATTGATGATGCTTGATTGCCAGGTTGGCAATAGTCTTGGTCATAGAAGCTGATGGAAGCTCCAAATGGCGGTCGATTCTGGGAATCACATCAGCTGCACCTTCCACCATTCGAGCAGCCCAGCAAGAGTTGTGGTTACGTCAAGTGAGGGCTTGTCCTAAGAACTTGTCAAAGGCTTTCAGGAGCCCTACATGGTGAGCCCCCAATCACTTATAAGTTGGTTCATAACTACCTTAATTAGGCTTAAGTACCGATTATAGGGGTTTAGAACCACCTTGTAGAGAGGATCTCAGAAGCTGAGACATGGACACCAAGACATGATTCAGTTTCGGTTCACCAACAGTTGACCTTGGACCAGTGGGTACCCCTTGGTCGTGCGTCTCCAACTTAGCTGAAGCCCATGCCCAGGTGCCAAGCCCCTTCTCGGGACGGCTCGTGGTGCCGAAGCCGGGGCTGGGATCCGGCCATTGGCAAATCCATGGAGGTATAGATTGGGAGACCCAGCGCCGCAGCTGCAGCTCTTGTGGCAAAGGTGGTGAGTGACTAACTAGTGGCTGGGCACTAGTTGGGCATATGCTAAAGTGATTAACTAGTGACTAACTGGTTTGTCAAAGAATGGCTTGCCCATATGCCAGTCACTAGTCATTACTGAGAACGCAACGATTAGCCAACCAGGATGAAATTGGTCCTCCGAAAAGGCGTTCAGAACGGCTCAGTCCCCAGAATTTTGGGAAATTCTGTTGGGGGATTGCCCGTTTCCCAACCCCCACGGGTTTCTTTCCAGGGTCGTTGTGGATCAGTGCTGTGCAGATACTAATGCATGACCCGGGAATTAGTCAGGCTGGTTATTGTTACTTAGATTCTCGTCATTGGTTCAGATCTCCATTCTTGTTCCACCATTAGCCACCCATGTTGCGCTACTGCAATTGCAGCAGTGTGGCTCTCGGGATCGACGAAAATCCAGGAATAGTCGACAGCTGCCCATGAGCTACAGGGGCTGTCGACAAAAGACGTGCAGTTGCAACCCGGCCAAGCCCATCACCCTCGTGTGGATACTCCCAGTGGAAAATGAAATAGAGGGGCTGCAGTGAACAAGCATCCCGAAATAAGGCAAATAAACGAATCCAGCCAAACAAGCTTTCTTTACTACAGCCTATTCTGACCATGACTTGACTTCGTGAAGGCTCTTAATAATAGACTATTGGGGTCGCGAAGATCTTTATATCACAGGCATGGGCATGACTCGAGTTTTCTAGCTTTCATCTAAAGCATAGGCATGGTGTTCATGAGCAGCAGTGCTGGAGCCCTCATGGGCTGAGGCTCTATTTGCTGAAACGCGAGGGCGAGGAGGCTGCACAGAACAACCAGGAGCACCATCTGTACAAATCTAAGTGCCACAGTGCTACCCTGGATCTGTGAGTGGCTAGTAAGACATGACCCGGCAAAGCTTGTGCGAGTTCCTTCATCCACCTTGGGTTGATCGTGAATGGTTCCATACTACTTCATGATTTTTCAGAATGCTTGATATTGGTTATAATGATGGTTAATAAGCTGAATCTTGTTTGAAATCAGGGATGGCTTAAAGGCTTAGACTGATATGAACTAGCCATCAAAACTATGATTGGCTTTTCTGATCGTCTTTAGCCTTCACCAAAAATTGCCAATTTTTGTTTTTAATCTTGACGGCATGAGCTGCAGCATGGGAACTTCAGACATTTCCATCGTCGCAGGAGATGCAACTTCCTCGTTCTGGATTCACAGTTTTAGCGCAACCGGGAGACAAGGTGCCAGAACCTATTGACCATGGGGTTTACGGGTTCTGCGTTGACAAACAGTTGCATGGTTCAATGTTTGAAGCATGGCAAAGCAAGGGAAGTTGCGTACGTGTTTGGTGTTTGAATTCCTGCAATGTTGGATCCATATCAATAAATCACCTATATTTGGCATAAGTCACCAGCTATTTGAGGTCATGGATCTACCATTATCTGGTGGACTTCTACCGTCGGTTGAATATCATGGAACGATAGACGTGGTCACTTCTCGCTTTGCTCCGTTCCCCCCTTTTCAAGGCTGGTCATCTGGAAAATGGATCATTCGGAAAGCACATATTCCTTTGGACTTTTACCATTCACGGACAATCCTGTAATTTCCCTAGTTGCATGATCTGTATACGTTGCGTGGAAATGATGGGATGCAATCCTGAAGGGGAAAATATTACAGCCATAAGTACCTACATTGTCACGAACTATCGACAGTTTTCCCACGGTTTTACCACTCGTTTCTATTTTCTATTGACTATTGACTATTCATCGACATTTTCTCTGTGAATCATCCACCACCATGCACTGCAATGCACCACCATCCACCAGCACCGAGGCCTCCGTGGTCTTCGACGTCCGCATTGAAGTTCCATCCGAAAGCACCGCGGAAGCGGCGGGGGGGCCCGCCGGCGGAGGCGGCCCC
>VSDK01028537.1:216213-267712 GCA_009767595.1 Symbiodinium kawagutii | reverse complement strand
CCCGGGGAACGGGGCGCCTGCGCCTGCAGATGGAGCTGCTCCCAAGGTGTCCGGGGCGAGCTGTAGCCGAAGGGTCCGGAACCACCACGGTGAGCTGATTTCAACGTGCGCGACATCCATGGTCTTCACCGGTAGCACTGCCACCTGCAACTAGTACTTCTACTACTATACCAGTCAAACTCATGATTCCACAACAACTCACCGATGATGTCTTGGACAGCTAGGTGGCGGGGACTGCGCATGAACTGAGAATTCCGAACCTGATCCAAGCCGAATCAAGAAGCCTTGCTTACATGGCATGCTCCCCAGGCCATCTCAGACATATCTTGACGTACACCTGGTGCCGTGGTCTGAAATGATCATTATTTTAGGTTCTTACAGGATGATCTGATCATGAACCCATTAGATCATAGTTTTTTTTTTTTTTTTTCGGTGATTGTAATGAGTCTCTCTTTTTGGTGACCGTACCCAACATGTGATGAGTTGCTCATGGAAAACACATGAGTACCTGGTAGGTTACGCCCTTGAATGTACGGTGCTCATGATTCTCTTCGGCAAAGCACACAGCAGTTGATACCACTGGAGCCACAGGGGCATTGTTCCGCTTGTTCAACTGAGTGCTGTTGGTTGCATCTCAGCTGTTGGTGGCATTGTGAACTCATGACCCCTCGAAACTGGAGTCTGAAGGCACCAAGTCAGGGCAAGTCTCTGTCGCGACAGGTTGAGGAGAAACCCAACGAGCCACAAGCGGAAGTTCCGCAACCGGAAGCTCCGCAACCTGAAGCTCAACCCAAAGATCAGCAAGCGGAAGCACCCCAAAAGCAAGCAGCAGAACGAGTGTTTCGAATTGAGCGGAAGAACGGTGTGGGATGTGTGCTGCAGCGAGAGGGTGGACAAACCCTGGTGCAGTTGCAGGACACGTCGATGTGAGATTTTCGGATGCGGAGGTGTTTGGCAAAACCTGAAGAGATGGATGGGGAAGTGGTAATTTTGAATGGATTTGTACGGATTTACAGCGGTTCCAAGCACTACTAATAATTTGTAATTGGGGATAATACTGTTAAATCAATAGTGGTTCAGCAATACGAATCAATGGTATGAAGCTGCAGTTGCGATGTATGCATGATATGTTTGAATTTGTTACATAAGACTAGGATAGAACCATCAAACAATGGCGACGTTTTTCGCACCTTCGACAAGATGAGGCACAGTGGTGTACAGTGTATAGATATACATGCACAGAAGTAGATGTGACTCCTGGATCGATCAATAGATTTAAGTCAAGAGTTATATCCGATGATTGCTGTAGTGCAGATTCGGGACTGAAATCGTGCATTGTAGGCGTTCAAACCGGGGAATGTTTTACCAACAATTGCAAAACATGTGCACGCATGGTTTCCTAGCACCTTGCCCATTCGCAGGATGAGCAAAGGGTGTGGGTTCGAAACGAAGATGTCACCGTTACTTGGAGAAAAACAACAGCAGGTGGTGGATCTAAGCCTGGAAAGATTGTGATGCCCATAATTCCTGGGAACTCTTCCCCAACAGGCCACGCAGTTTATCAGTTTTGATGGTGCAACCATCTATGAGGGTCCACCATTTTTGGACAGATTTGCAATGTGTACCTCGGGGTAATAGATTCCATAGGCTTTTTAGTTGGGAGGATACCAGTTCAACCAGAACCAGTTGGCTTTTGGGGGATACAGTTTATTAATCAACCTGGGGTTCATGAATCTAAGGTTGGCGTTATACTGTATATGCATATTGCTGTACACAAATCTCAGTAGCTGCTTCCTGCTTCCGGCAATGACGATGAATCAGTTGGTTGCGGCATGGTACTGTGATCATCATCGATCTCTCATAGTGCTACATTGCTTGATAAACCAGCAAAAAAGTTACATCATCTTTGGTTGGGAGACCGGCAAAGCTGATCAAACTTGAAGGTGCTATCATTTGTAGACACTCGCATATATTGCTGACTCCCTGGCCGACCTTCACTTTCCATGACAAGTGAATGGGGTCCATGTCCATCAGCACACTGATTTATGAGCCATGATATTCCGAGCACAGGAACCCTTGGGGGTTCCCCTTGGGGTTCTGTTTAGCCCCTTGGAACCACTGGGGTCGACCATAACGCTCTGGTGCTGCGACTGAGGTGCAAATGCCCGATGAGCTTCGCTTCCCGATGGGCTTTCGCGTCTCGCATCCAAGCGTCGGAGGATACTCAGGAGACCTGGGAGAGGCTGCCAATGGTTGACAATGGCTGAATCACCAACTGCAACTGGAACTAAACATTCTCAACCATCACGAGCCACCGGTAATGATAGCAACTGGTCATCAATCAACGATTGTCGACCATGATGCTCGGACAAACCACTAAAGCATTGTGCCTTTTGGGACCTGCAAGCATCCACAGGTGGTTCAGCTCGTTAGCATCAGTTAGTTTCAACCGCTCGCCAGTGGAGGGGGCCTATTGTTATTGCCAATGGTTGAGGTGAGCACACCAGCCATGCTCCACATTCGACCATGGACAAGCTGGATTCCTAAATTGACTGCAACTTGTAAAAACAGCAATCAACTACACACATCACATAAGATTGAGTTCCTTCGGAATGTCCCCATTGGACCCTTGTTCATCGCTGGCAGGAACCCTGACATCGTATTTCAAGGAAGGAGACGTAGTGAAAGCGCAGGCGAACTCCGGGCAGGGGAACGTTTGCCAGCACCCAGCTGCTGGCTGAATGGTCAATCATGCCTTGATCCTGGGGTCAATAGTGATTGAATAACCATTCATCAGCCAACTATTAACCATCATAGTGATTGAATGTTCACTATTAAGCAACTAGTGATCAATAATGCTTAAATAATGGTGGTTGATAGTTGCCAATGGTTCAGAATCGTTATTAATGATTGATAGTGGTTGAAAATGATCAGATTTTGATTTCACCAGCTTCATGATGGAAACCTTACTACGAACGAGAAGCACCAATCCTCAATAGATCTTTGGAACTGCTTCCCAACTGGTTTCATGCTAAAAAGTCCTCAAACAATCAATGGATAATGTGCACGGTGAAATTCAGCTCAACCAAGCCCTTTGGGTCCAGCATCCGATGCTCAGGTCCAATTCAGTCCTGGCTTTGTGCGTCAATTTCCGCAAACGCAATTGATTTCCGAGAAGGCCAATCTGGGACGGCAGATTCTTGTGGTAACTCTAAGAACTGGTAATCTGGACTACTTCTGGTGGTTACACTAATTAATTGAAACCAATTGTGGTAACTCAAACCACTTGGCTGTCTCCTTTGACTATTTCTGGTGGTTTGAAGCATACGACGCGGGCAACTGAACAGCTGTGCTCAGGCGTATTGGTCGGAGCGCTGGGAGAAAGCGAAAAGCCGCTTGGAAAACTCGCCGATCCCTGGGGCACCATCGAGGTCTCGGTGTTTTTTAAGCCAGAGGGAACCCCCAAAATGGTTGGTTTATTGCTAGTAAATGGTTAGTACAGGGTGATTTGGGGCTACCCCCATTTTGAGAAACCAGCAAGTTGGTTGTATTTCAACAACTAAAGACAACCAGTCAAGTCTAAGGTGTTCCACTTGCAGCTTCTTCTGCGGTTCTTTTTAACAACTCAACCACTTATGACGTGCAGAGCCAAAGTAGCTGAGGGGATGGTCATCCGTTAGTCAGTCGTTGGATTGTCATAACAATCTCCAGGAAGAGACATTTTATTGTTCCCCAAACAGGTTTACCTGTATGGGGTTCTTACTCCTTTGAAAAGGATCGCTTGCCTTGGCCGTATGATTTTGACTCTGTCTCCGGGCTTGCGTCCTCAGACTCTGGGTTCCTTTGGTCGCATGATTTTGCCTCTTACTTTTCTCCCATTTGCCCTTAATTTGTCTCCCACTCTGGGTCCCTTTGGTCGCATGATTTTGCCTTTCATTTGTTGGCCGCTCTGGGTCCACTTGGCCGCATTATTTCCTGTACTTGTCTCCCGTTTGTCTTTCATTTGTCTCCCCTTTCTCTCCCACTTTGGGTCCGCTTGGCTGCATGATTTCCTGTATTTGTCTCCCATTTGTCCTTCATTTGTCTCCCCTTTCTCTCCCGCTCTGGGTCCACTTGGCCGCGTGATTTCCTGTACTTGTCTCCCATTTGTGTTTCATTTGTTTCCCCTTTCAATTCTAACATGAAAATGGGAACAACCATCATGCTTGAGTATCAATCAATATCATTGATACTAATTTGATTAACCACTAATTTGATTAACCACTAATTCCCCAAACAGGTTTACCTGTATGGGGTTCTTACTTCTTTGAAAAGGGTCGCTTGCCTTGGCCGTCTGATTTTGACTCTGTCTCCGGGCTTGCGTCCTCAGACTCTGGGTTTGTCTCCCATTTGCCCTTCATTTGTCTCCCGCTCTGGGTCCCTTTGGTCGCATGATTTTGCCCTTCATTTGTTGGCCGCTCTGGGTCCACTTGGCCGCATGATTTCCTGTACTTGTCTCCCATTTGTCCTTCATTTGTCTCCCCTTTCAACCCCCACTCTGGGTCCACTTGGTCGCATGATTCTTCATTTGTCTCCCATATGTCTCCCATTTGTCTTTCATCTGTCTCCCCTTTCTCTCCCACTCGGGGTCCACTTGGCCGCATGATTTCCTGTACTTGTCTCCCATTTGTCCTTCATTTGTATCCCCTTTCAATCCTCACTCTGGGTCCAGTTGGTCGCATGATTTCCTGCACTTGTCTCCCATTTGTCCTTCACTTGTCTCCCCTTTCTCTCCCACTCTGGGTTCCTTTGGTCGCATGATTTTGCCTCTTACTTGTTTGCCATTTGCCTTTCATTTGTCTCCCACTCTGGGTCCCTTTGGTCGCATGATTTTGCCCTTCATTCCCCAAACAGGTTTACCTGTATGGGGTTCTTACCCCTTTGAAAAGGGTCGCTTGCCTTGGCCGGATGATTCTGGCTGTGTCTCCGGGCTTGCGTCCTCTGGGTGCGGTTGATCGCGTGATTTCCTTCGCTTGTCTCCCACTTGTCTTTCATTTGTCTCCCACTAGTTTCCAGCTGTGGGTGCGGTTGGGCGCATGATTTTCTTGACTTGTCTCCCATTTGTTTTTCATTTGTGCCCCACTAGTTTCCAGCTGTGGGTGCGGTTGGTCGCATGCTTGCCTTCACTTGTCTCCCGCTTGTCTTTCATTTGTCTCCCACTAGTTTCCAGCTGTGGGCGGGTTGGTCGCATGCTTTCCTTCACTTGTCTCCCACTTGTTTTTCATTTGTCTCCCAATAGTTTGTGGGTGCGGTTGGTCGCATGATTTTCTTTACTTGTCTCCCATTTGTCTTTCATTTGTCTCCCACTAGTTTCCAGCTGTGGGCGCGGTTGGCATGCTTTCCTTCACTTATCTCCCACTTGTCTTTCATTTGTCTCCCAATAGTTTGTGGGTGCGGTTGGTCGCATGATTTTCTTTACTTGTCTCCCATTAGTTTTTCATTTGTCTCCCACTAGTGACCAGCTGTGGGTGCGGTTGGTCGCGTGATTTCCTTCAGTTGTCTCCCACTTGTCTTTCATTTGTCTCCCACTAGTTTCCAGCTGTGGGCGTGGTTGGTCGCATGATTTTCTTTACTTGCCTCCCATTTGTCTTTCATTTGGCTCCCAATTGTCTTTCATGTGTTTCCCACTAGTTTCCAGCTGCGCATGCTTTCCTTCACTTGTCTCCCACTTGTCTTTCATTTGTTTCCCACTAGTTTCCAGCTGTGGGTATGTTGGGCGCATGATTTCCTTTGCTTGTCTTCCACTTGTCTTTCATCTGTCTCCGACTTGTCTTTCATGTGTCTCCCACTAGTTTCCAGTCGTGGGTGCGGTTGGTCGCATGCTTTCCTTCACTTGTCTCCCACTTGTCTTTCATTTGTCTCCCACTATTTTTTAGCTGTGGGTATGTTGGTCGCATGATTTCCTTTGCTTGTCTTCCACTTGTCTTTCATCTGTCTCCCACTTGTCTTTCACGTGTCTCCCACTTGTTTCCAGCTGTGGGTGCGATTGGTCGCATGATTTCCCTCGTCTGGTGCTTGTCTTTTATTTGTCTCCTGGTTGTCTCCCACTCTGGGTCCCGCTGGTCGCGCCATTTTTTTCACTTGTCTCCCGTTTACTTTTCATATGTCTCCCATTTTTCTCCCACTCTGGGTCCGGTTGTTCGCATGATTTCGGGCACTTGTCTCCCATTCATTTGTCTCCCACTTGTCTCCCACCCTGGGCCCGGTGGTTCGCGTGATTTCGTCACTTGTCTCCCATTCATTTTTCCCCCACTTGTCTGTCACTCTGGGTCTGGTTGGCCGCATGATTTCCCGGACTGGCCCCCGATTTGTCTTTCATGTGTCTTCCGCTTGTCTCCCATTCTGGGTGTGGTTGGTTGCATGAATTCTGTCACGTGTCCCTGATTTGTTTTTGGTTTGTCTCCTACCTGTTTTCCCACTCTAGTGCTGGTTGGTCACATGATTGCCTTCACTCGTCTCCCATTTGTCCCCCCCTCTGACCTCTGGGTCCGGTTGGTCGCGTGATTTCCTTCACTTATCTCCTATATGTTAGGCAAACTACCGGCATTGAGATAATCTAACGTTTATCACTACCTGTTTGGGGTCAACGCTGGTATAATTGATGACCTTCTATACACAGAACCAATTCTCGACTGATTTTGTCAACTGCTTAGATGGTGGATGCATCATATAGCAACATCTACAGTCAACTTTCAAACGCAACTGTTCCACTTGTCATGGTCATCCAGGTTGGATGTAATATGCTAGCTGGTGATCACAAGTGGATGTTCTACGCTCCAAGTTGGGACATGACGTGGATCGTTTGTGAGGGGCTCAAGGTTGTGACTTGTCGGCTTAGATCCCTGGAGCGGTTCCCGTGTAGCGCCGTGGCCTCTAGGTGCTTTGAAGAAGTTGGAGAAGAAACTGCCCGAAGCCGAACTCGAGCATGAGAATTCTGCGCGCGAGACACTTGAGCTGCAGCAAGTGATTGGCCAAGCAACCCACGGTTTGTGAAACCATGCGAATATTGGCTACTCATGGGTAATCAGGGGGGAAAAAAAGCCACAATGGCTGATCATTCGATCTCCACAAGCTAGTTGGTAGGGGATTAGATACGACACCTCATTGCTTGAATACCAGTCAACTAGATTCAGCTCACCAATAGAAACAAATCTCAACAGGTTTTGGAAGCTGCTCAACCGGTCAGATGGGGGCACACACGCATCAACCCCACCATGGACCTTCAGCATTGGTTTGTTAAAGTCGCAACTTCAAGCACAATCAAACCAATCAAAAACCTTACCTTTTGGCATGTGTGAATTCAACTGAATTCTCACCTGGATTTTGTATCCTCAAAACCCTAGGGATGGGAATCCTGCTCTTTATACCTTTAGGTAACTCATTACTGGTGACCTGTTGGAGCTTCTAGGATTAGTAGATGGCAAGCAACTGCAGGGCGGTGGGTCAGTTCACCATGGTAGCGAGTATCTAGGGATAGTATTGATGGCAGAGACAAAGCAATGGAAGATGTGCCAAGGTCCCACCTGGCATTAAGTCAACCGGAAAGACTGGAAGAGCTTCCACCAATCTCAACAGTTCCGCAGTTGATTTCTCCTAGTGGCAGATGCTCGGGATGTGCCCTGTTTGGAAAAACACAAATCGAAAGTTGAAAATTAAGGGCAGAGACATTTGAGTTCTTGCGACCCCAAAGCCATGTCACTGAAACGTTGGTTTGCTCAGATCAACCCCGAAAACCAGGCGTCGTTTCGGGTCCATCAACAGCCTTCAAACAACAGGTTGGGTCCGGCAAGAGCCGAGTCATGCTTTGGACCCACTATGGGATGGGGTCAAATGATCAATCATGGCTGAACCAACCCAGAACTGTACACCTGGAGTGCAGGATGGCCATTCTACGGTGGTGTTTAGCATGATTTTTCTATAGGATCCTTTTGAATTCATTTGGTTTCTTGTCCACATCTATATATCCCAAACTGCCCTCCGAGCAACCTCCAGAAAAGGGGGTTGGAAGATCAGTTTCCTATCAAAGACTCCTGGCCCAGGCTCCACGTGGTTCATCAATCCTTGCAAAAGAAAGAGAAGGCCCTTGAGGATGCGAACAAGGCAGCTGTCATTTCTTTGGCGGCCTGCAATGGAGGGAGGCTACAGTGGCGCATGTGGTTCAGCTGTCCATCAAAAACGAGCACGGTCGAAAGCGGAACTGCCAACATCCAACCAATTGGCTCATTCTTCAGTAGCTTTGGTTTGGTTCCAAAAGTTTTGACAGCCGGCACTGGAAAGGAGAAAATAGCTTGAAACCGCGGGTGGAGTGCCATGTCTCAGACTCTCCAAGACTGTCCACGCGTTCTGATGGTAGGCAGGGCTCATGATGTAATTGAACACACGGCGAGTTCTGAGCAGCAGCACCGACAACAGCAACAGCAACGGCGACAACGAAAACGATAAAGATGATAGTAGTTACAACAGTAGGTGTCCAACAAGTAGGAGGAGTAGCAGCAGCAGCAGCAGTAGCAGTAGCAGTAGCAGTGGCAGTAGCAGTAGCACTAGCAGCAGCTCCGATTGTCATCACCATACTCATCACCAGCATTATCATCATCAGTTCCAGCCCACCAGGCCTTGGGCAAAGTGAAGCACCACAACGTTCTGAAGGTCCAGACCCTGGTTGCCTTCAAACGAGGCCAGGGCTGGTTGACGGTCAACCTCTGCCTTGGACAGTTGTTTTCATGCAGGATTTACAGGCAGCATGGCGAAATAGAAATGCGGCAATGATCCAAATAGGTTTCATTTCCAAACTGCGTTGGTCATAGGGCTTAGATACAAGAGACACAGGAATCCAAATTGGATTGCGAATTCAAGTGTAGTCTTCTCATCTCTCACCATTTTTCTACAGTGCAAGCGTTCGGATTCATGTTTCTATGTTCTGTCGTAGTCCTGCAGAAGTGTTGTCCTTCAAAAGAGTCCTCCACAATGTGGTGTTCCAGTTTGTCCTTCGAAGCAGAATGGTGGTTTCTCAAAATAGGGATCCCCTCAAATCATGCTTTATATTTACCACTAACAGTAATTAATCAACCATAGCTTTGGGGGTCCCAATGGGGTATGTTCTTCCTGAGTTGTGAGGCAAGGCCAGGCCGCAGCAATGGCGGGACATCACCCGCTTCGTAGAGCTGAGATGGGCTGTGGTTGTGGAGCTGGCGGATGAAAGGCGCGCCGTGGAGGGAACTGCAACTGCTAGGGAATTGGGAATATGACGTCTACGATGCAATGGAGTTGTCCTGTGTTTTTTGGAAACTTGTTTGTTGCTTGTTGTTTGTTGGTTGTTTGGTTTCCTGATTGGTTGGTTTGCCTATCATGACCATGAACAAACCAAGATTGTATGGTCTTTGGCATTTTGCCTGCCAAACCTTTGTTGTTCGCCAAAAAGTATGTAGGACGCCAGGTTTCCTATCCAAGCTCGCATCTCAACTTATTGGATGCATAGCTGTCTTCTATGCCATGCAGAGATGCATAGTATCTACTCCGACCTTGCAGCTGTGTGTGTTCGTGAAAATTTGATGGCATTCCAGCAGAGGCCAACATCTTTTCTGGCGTATTGTTCTTTGGAATTTTATCAGAGGCTTCGGTTTATACCAGCCTTGTTGATTGTGGTTCTTATCTACTCTCCTGTATTACCCTACCTTATCGCACATGATTCTTTAGATGGTCAGTTGAACCGGCCAGTGCAGAAATCCGATTTAGAAGATGCACAAACGCACGCGCGCACGCACACACGCACGCACGCACGCACGCATACGCACGCATACACACACATGATTTGTTTATGCGTGCATTTGTGATCCCAATCTTGCTTTTTACTAAACATGGGAGCGTCCCTAAACCAAGGAAGGAACGATCTATCAATTTGGGGGGAGTAGATACACTCATACAGTATCTACTGTAATGTGTTGGCTTCTAAAATATTAAATTGCATTCTCTATTCTGGGAAAACTAGCAATAACGAATCAGTCAGGTAAAACGTCAGCAACTTGGACAAGCATCCAATTTTGCTTGATGACAACCATACCGGCAACAACGCTGCCAAATTTTGGGGATACACCCCACCGTTTTACCCACCCCCACAACAAAGTAGGCTTGTAGATCGCCGAGCACGGCTTCGGTGGCCTCAACTGTCAAGCTTGTCGAAAAAAGTGTTGAAACAGAACACATGCGGCTGGGGCACCTGGTTTTGTTTGGATCAGCAATTGAGTGGTTCACTCTCAACTGTTGACCAATGACACTGGAAAATGAACCATCAAGCAGTGCTCAAAAGTTCAGGTGGAAAACAGTAAATCATTGGACCCAGATGCCACCCCGCGGTAGCAGGGGATTTCCTCGATCTACAGAGTCGTATCCCCCGAACTGCTGGCAGGTTCATGGATATCATGATAATTAGTTTGTGGTGGCTTACTAGGCGGCACAATCAAAAGAGTTTTGGTGATATTGATGACATCGCAGCTGTTACAGGATCCAAAGATTGTTGCCGGTGAATGTTGGTTGTTGTTTGTGATTATTTCGTATGACTAAACCACCACTACCCATCACTCATCCTGCATGTATTTATCCGTTGGCGAAGAATATCAATTAATTTTGCCAGCAACTCACCACTCCAAAAGACACATTGCCCATCATCTGGTTCCTAATCACAAGGAATGATCGATCAAGGATAGATCAACAAGCATTAGACTTAACCACATCCTGAACCAGTCTTAATCAGGATTACAAAGATGAATATGATGTCGAATATCAGTAGTGACTTTTTATTAACCATCATCATCACCTATATTTAGAAGTCAACTATCAGTGGCGTAGTCACCATGTGTCACGAATGACTTTCCAGTATTGATCATATGTGCTAAATCATCGCTCACCATTGATGGACTATCCACTAGTGATCAAAGAACCACCATTAGAGTTCCAATTTCATTGGCCGTCATGAACCATCAGTGAAGCCCCTCTATCCGTGAGTAGTTGATCTTTCAGATACGCTTTATAAACATGTCATTTTTGGTGGAGGGCCAGTGATTGAACCGGGCTATCATCTCTTAACCATTTAACCATCATGGTTCATAAATGATGGAGTAATGGCTATTTTTGAACCACATCGTCGTGAATCTGAATGGGAATGTGACAATGAAACCAGATTATCCGAACGATTAGTAACATTCACTAATTGACTTGTTAGTAGCTAATCTCTCACTAATAGTTGTTAATAGCTAATAGATACTGAACTTTTCGATTCACTACTAGTGATTATCCATGATCCGCAATCAGCTCACCATGAACGGATCATCGCCAAGGAGATTGTTCAACAGCCTTAGATCACCAAGCAAACATGGAAACTATTTCTTAAGCATTACACGTAGCCATGATTAAGAGTTGAATCAGCCATTCACCATCGTGAACGGATAACAATCATTTACAGTGGATGAATCATTGTTAGTGACCATTACTATCAGTAGCCAGAATTCAATCATAAATTCATCTGAATCATGCATGAGTGTTAAACGATCTAATTTACTAACAACTCATCTGAATCAAACAGAATCACCAAACAGAATCACCAAACAGAATCAGCAAACAGAATCAGCAAACAGAATCAGCAAACAGAATCAGCAAACAGAATCACCAAACAGAATCATAAATGAACCAAGGAACCGTGGCTGAGTACATGAATCACTACCGACCATGGCCGATCAACCACTGCTGTGTGCGAGGCCAGTGGTGCTGAGCCTGGAAGATTGCAAAGGAATGGCCCGAAGCGTGGCTCGGCGATCAGAAGATCCACTTCATGGTACGCTCCATTTTCTATGTCATGTAGTGTAGTGTAATGTGATGTCAAGTCATGTCATGTCATGCCTTGTCTTGTCTTGTCATGTCGTGTCTTGTCTTGTCTTGTCTTGTCTTGTCTTGTCTTGTCATGTCATTATCTATCTATGTAGTGTAGTGTAGTGTACTGCAATGTAACGTAGGTACGTACGTACGTACGTATGCATGTATGTGCGAATGCATGTTGGGATGTTGTCCTGTGTGCGGATTTGTTATGTAGATTATGTCATGTCAAAATCATATGTAATGGAATGCCCGTTCCGGCATGGTATGGTATGGTTTGGTATGGCATGTACTGTAAAACATCGTCATGTATCTGGTGTTGCCTTCCGGCGGGGTTTGTGTCGCCTGCACTGTACCTATCATACACAATGTGATGCGATATCAACAAAAAATTGATCAAAATTGCATGTCGGCATCTAGATGTGCCATGTGATGTAGGGAAAAGCAACGCAACTGAAGTGAACCGAATGTGATATGTTGTAGTGATACGGAGGCATGTCTGTCTGCATGTATGCATGTATGCATGTAGGTATTATCTGAACATGTGCATCGTTTGGCGCGGTGGGTCCACTCTCAGATTGTGGTAGCCCAGTTCCACAAACAGTTTTACACCTCTGCTGTCTGTGCGCCATGGAATGCACGCACAATGCTTGGTTTCAATGTTTATGTACAAAGCCCCAAGTATTCCGATCGAAACGGTTTGTCTTGATGCTCACAGCTAAAGCCAAACAGAAGGGTAGATGTGGAGCATATGCGAGGTGGATCTGTCTTGAGCTTATTGCGTGAGCGAAAACATGGGGGACATTTTCAATTGTTTGGCAGGTGGTCCAAGCGAAGGGAGTGCCGGGAAGTCACTTGATTTCGGCTGCAGGCGTGGTGAAGGTCTGAGTTGCATGAGTAAACTATATCCTGGACTACCAAGATGCAATCCTGTCTAGTGCCGAATGGGTAATCAACAATGATAAACCAGTCCCAAATCATTGAACCACTACTCAGTTGGTTAGTAAGTGATACCTTAGTAATGGTTAGTAAATCTACCATAAAGCAGGATCTTTTCGTTGCGTGACGCTCACCTGCAGGCCAGAAGCTGAACCGGCTACCAGGGGCGAAGCCGCGCAAAGGAGCACACCTTGTGCTGTCCCGACAAGAGGCCAAACAGATGCTCGTCATGCAAGGTTTCCCTATGTTTCTGTAAGGTGCGAACGGTAGTGGGAGATCCATGTTGGTAAACTGCCAATACCAGCAAGCATGCTTGGTTTATTGAAGTGGTTCTCTGAGTAATCGTTCGAACCAGTGTTGGCAGGCTCTGTCACGTTGCAGGGAAGGCGTAACATCTTAGCTGTCAGATTTGGATGGTTGTTGATGACTTCATGTTTGCTTGATAGGAAACTGTCTCATTTCGGTCTTGTCAATCGTTAAGAATGAGGTCAAAGTGTAAGCCTTTCAAATTCTTGGCTTTGCACTTTGGACGAGTGACTGAAGAAAACTCCTAGCTTTGAGTTGGTTTCCTGCGGATCATTGACTTGCTTGGTGCATTTCTTTGGCATCGTTCTAAGTTTATAAGCAACAACCCATAAATTTGAACGCGTTTTCTTTCACCAACCATCCCAACGGGACGGGGAAATGTGCCCAATTTTGCACGACACAGATTTCTATTGAAATTTCTGGGAGTTCATCATGTGGAGATGTACAGCTAAGCAATTGTGAATTGTTCACTGGCAATAAGCCGGTGACCGTGCGGGGTGACCAAGACCCAATTGGCAAGTCGTTTTTACATAGAAACTTAGTGCAAATCCTTCGATTTCCGCTGAAGTGGACCATTTGGGCACTCGCATGATGCAGCTGTTGTATCCTCCACCCCGTTCAGAGTAGATTCTTTACTCCTGCCAGTTGAGCGGTGTCAAACCTTCATTGGCCAATTACGTTGTTGGTTACATGACTGTTAAATCGGAGATTTCCCAAACCTGGGTGCATTTATGAACAGAGTGCCCCCAACGAATGTGGGTTTCGGATCCTGTCCGGAGGTGGTCGTAGAGATTCGTAGCCGGTAGGGGCCAACATCTTTCAGTTCCCCGAAAAGACGGGGGGCTTGGTGTCACACCTGGGTATAGCCAGGGCTTGGACTGTTGAACAAGTGATGGGGTGAGTGCCCACCAGCTTTTTGAGGACATGGCCTGTACAACCTTGACAAATGGATTGGGTTCCCAGAGATTGCCACGGTTAGAAAATAGGGCACCAAGCAAATCACAAAAAGGCCCAGCGGAACCAAATTGTTTCGGGTTGATAGTTTGGAGTCACAGCCGCTTGTATTTACAATTGTATATGTGTGGATATGTATACATATTAGTCACTACATATGTGTATTCACATAGGTAGATGTGGGTGAATATGAACTTGTATATATATATATATATATATATGGTACCCCCCCCTGAGACCCCCATATCAAGTAATTTGATTGGTATTTACCACGTATTTTGCACATTTTGTGTCATGCCACCAAGGACCAATTTGCAATGGCATTGCAATGCCATTGCAACCCTCGAATCCAACCCCAGGATTCAAGATTCAAGATTCACGATTCCCAGGGACTCTTTCCAGCAAATCTTGAATCCAACCCCTGGATTCAAGATTCAAGATTCAAGATTCCTGGGAACTCTTTCCAGCAAATCTTGAATCCAACCCCGGGATTCAAGATTCAAGATTCAAGATTCCTGAGAACTCTTTCCGGCAAATCTTGAATCCAGCCCCAGGATTCAAGATTCAAGATTCAAGATTTGCTGGAAAGAGTCCTCAGGAATCTTGAATCTTGAATCTTGAATCCTGGGGTTGGATTCAAGATTTGCTGGAAAGAGTTCTCAGGAATCTTGAATCTTGAATCTTGAATCCCGGGGTTGGATTCAAGATTTGCTGGAAAGAGTTCTCAGGAATCTTGAATCTTGAATCTTGAATCCAGGGGTTAGGTTTGCAATGGCATTGCAATGCCATTGTAAAATGGCAGTTGGTGGCATGACACAAAATGTGCAAAATACGTCGTAAGCACTATTCTAAACAAAGTGTGCTGTTTCTTTTTTTTGGAGCACCCCCCCTCCCTGGAGGTCTCTGGGGGGGGTGACTGGAGCCTAGAATGACCGACGCCGGACCAGAGCCACTCCTTCAGGTAAATATTTCAACTTAATTTGAATTAAAAACATGAAATTTAAACTTGCAATGTAATTGCCAATGTTAGATCTACATTAAAAATATGAATTTTAGTTCAATTCTATTTGAAAAATAAATTTAGATTAGACAATTAGTTACCAGTACTGAATCTAAATCATGAAAATTAAAGATATATCATGTTTTATCTATATTTTTCTTTTAGATCTATTATATGGTTGTTCGTGCTCTAATTCATTCAGCCCAAGGCATTAGTACATGATACACTATTAGGCTACAACCAAATATCAATAATATATATGTAAATTTCTGACCACCTCACATTGTATAGCTGGGAATGAAAGCACACATGCATGACAAATTGCATGAAAGAAGTCAACTGATTCCACAATATGTTATAATATGATTTCATATTCCACCAGAAAGTCATATTATATGATAAGGTGAAATGTGACATTGTTTCAAGACTAAAGAGCATATCATGTTGTAAAATGTTAAAACGTAATCAGGTACCAAATGCCAAAATATGGTAAAATATGGTAGAAAATATTACATCAGGCCCCCCAAGCTCAAGTATGGAAGAGTATGATCAAAAAATGGTACAATATGGGGCAAAAGTTGGCCTGAAATGGCATAGTATAATGTAATATGTGGTTTTCTTTGGCATACAGTGTGGTGTAAAAGGCTATAATATGGTATAATATAGTTGGATTTAGTCTTAAATGGAAAAAGCGCAATATTGAAGAATATATCTTAGCAAATGGAATTTGACATTATAAAGCAACAGGTTGCAATACATAATATGATATTGCGACATACGGCATCAAATTATGTGTAGCATGGTAGA
Source organism: Symbiodinium kawagutii (assembly GCA_009767595.1). NCBI lineage: Eukaryota > Dinophyceae > Suessiales > Symbiodiniaceae > Symbiodinium > Symbiodinium kawagutii. Next base: position 251,805 of record VSDK01028537.1, on the reverse strand, counting down.
AATGATTAGAACATAATAGAATGTGCCAGGAATATGGTACAATATCACAGAATATGATTTAATATGGTTTTTTAATGGCTAAATCTAAACTAAATTGGCATGATCTGCTTGACTATGGCATAGTATGACATTATTCAAAAAATTGTTGTCTTATTGTACAATGTAATATGGTTTAGTAATGCAAACAAATGGAATAATATGAGATATCATGGTAACATATGAATTAAGAAAAAACATGTTTGATATGGTATAATATAGCAACATATGGCAAAATATGATGTAAAATATCTTCAGGTAACATATTACTTACTATGGTATAACATGTTTTTTTAAAAATCTGTTAAAGAATTTAGCATGGCATCACATGGCAAAAAATGTTTAATATGGTATGATATGCTAGAATATGATGTAATAAAATATGCTACGGCAAAAACTGTACAATGTACAGTATATAGGATGGCCTAATATGGTATAGTATACCATTAAATTGCTTCAATAGTTCTTGTACACGGTATATGCGCAATATGGTATACCATGGCATCTCAGTGCTATATATGGTTTTTTATGGCATTCAATGAGCCAATATGGCACAATATAGCACGGTTTGGTTTAAGACGATGCTATTGTCTTTAATAAATAAATAATTCAGCAAATGGCCTTGGCAAAAACAAACAGTAAGCTGAGCAGACTGAGAGGGATGATTAGATACAAGTAAGAGACAACTAGGAAACAAGTAAAGGACAAGCAGGTGATAATTGGGGACAAGTAAGAGACAAGCAGGTGACAACTAGGGGACAAGTAGAGGACAAGCAGGGGACAAGTAGGGATCAAGCAAGAGATAAGCAGAGGGCAGCTACGGGGGTCTTAGGGGGGGGGGTAGCATATATATATATATATATATATGTATATATGTGTACATATGTATGTTCACCTGTGTGTACAAAACATTTTATCGCTGGAGCCGATAAAGATTTGGTGATTGAAATTTTCCAGACGAGGGCACCTATTGTTGGCCATTGGTGTCTAATCTCTCCACTGCTTGGGGGTTTCCCAGCCTAGGATTGTGAGGCTTTCAAAGGCCAATGCGCAGCCACCGAGCCCCATGCACGCCTTCTCCCTCCTGAAGGTCTTAGATGGGAGATCTCTTTTGAGCCGGTGAATTCCTGTATGGTGATATACCAAATATCAAGGGCTCCATGGTTGCCCAAGCAGCCTTGGAGTACGCAGGAAACACCCAAAGTGTGACTGCTGCTGATGATGACGATGATGACGATGATGGTGATGATGATGATGACGACGATGATGATGATGATGATGATGATGATGATGATGACAGTGATCACTGACGTTCAACGACTGCAACAACGATGGAAGCCGCTCTGGCTTTCCAAGTCGCGCAGGCCGCTCTGGGGGTCCAACCTGGCGTGGTGCTGGATGGCCCCGTGGAAGAGTTCTACCAGGGACCTGAGATCGGTCTCATCCGCGTCAAAGAGGCCCATCTCAGACGCGACCGGTGTACCAAGCGATCGACGTATAACCCCGTATGCATTATCCCGTGCATCAGCATACGGTTGGTTCATCTGCATCCATAATGGCAGCAAAGATCCAGTGACCGTATGCGGATGACAGTATGATGGATAGCCAGCCGATGATTCATAGAGACATGCATACATCTGTGTACATGTGTGCATATACATCGTACACATAGGTATATATGCAGATGCAGACTCACGGAAACAACCAATCATAGAGGTTGCGTTTTTGGAATTCGGTTGATGGACCTGCGCCATAGTACACCTTGACAGGGACTGCATCATATGTTGAAATCAGTACATCCACACATCCGGGTTAGATGGATGGATAGATGGATGGATGGATGGATGGATGGATGGATGGTTGGTCCCGTCAGTTCCTTGGTGGGTTGGTTGGTTAGTTGGTTGTTGCAACGTTTGTTTCGTAGGTAGGTCAGTAGGTAGGTAGGTAGCTGGGTAGGTTGGTTTGTTTGTTGGTTCTCCCTCTATACAAATCATAAACCCATATTACAGCCACTATGATCTATTAGGAGTGGATTTTGTCCTTGACACAAATCATAAACCCATATTACAGCCATTGTGATCTATTGGGAGTGGTTGTTTTCCCTAACCATCATCAATCAACCATCATCAACCATACAACCTCTCCCAACAGCTCCTGCGCAAGGTGCCTGCCCCAGAAAGGCTGAAGGACGTGCTGCGTCCGTACCAAGTGTCAGGTGGGGGAAAGCGGTTCACATTGGAACCTGTGAGGACAAAGTGTTGATAAGGTTGGTGGTGGTTGATAACGGTTGGTGAGGACGGTTGATGAACCTGTGTTCACTTGGGAACCTGGTTGGTGGATGATCGTTGATCAGGTTAGTGATGGATGATAACGGGTGATGATGGTTGATATCCGTTGATGATGGTTGATGACGGTGGATGATCGTTGATCAGGTTAGTGATGGTTGATGACGGGTGACGATGGATGATATCGGTTGATGATGGTTGATAACGTTTGACAAGCTTAGAGGTGGTTCATAAATGTTGCGCGATGACACCGTAATCACACATTTCAACACATTTCTGCGACTTTTTCTTGGTGGTTGCTGGTTCATCCCAGTTTGCAAGTCAATTGCAGCCAGTTTAAGCCATGGTAAACAAGGCAACAGTTGGGCAGTCTATCAGTCTATCCCACAAAAACCGAGCTTCGAAGCAAGTCATTAGGATAAAGCGTGAGTTTCACACCATTCGCCATTAAGAGGGAATACACACAGCTTCGAATCTCTAAGATTGGAGTTCCTGTAAGGATATTGCAGGAAATTTGCCAAGTCACAGGCAACAGGCAGGTTGGACATCCGCCTAGCAAAAGTTTTACCTCCCGGTCAGTTTTCTTGGGTCATCGACCAATTCACTCAACAGATGGAGGGGCACCCACCACCTTATGAGGATCCAATGAGTGCTGGACCAACGGCTGTTTGTGAGGCTTCCATTGGCTTGTGAACAATGCGCGGAACGGTCTGGGCTGCATCTTGGCGGACGACATGGGCCTCGGAAAGACGTTGCAGGCTGGGGAGCAGAATTGCAATGACTTGCAGAAAGTGTAGGAGAACTACCAATCATAAGGTCAGTTTTTGAATTCGTTGAACATGAATACACTATATAATCGTGATATCTGAATCATTTTGCGATAAGTTCGCTACACACGTGTAGATTCCCAATGAAATAGTTACAGATCCAAATACGTGAATGGAACTCTGTGAGCGTGCGATGGAAAGCTCCGTGAAATTCATCGCTGATCCCACTGCAGCAGGCTATTGCACTGATGCTCTACATGAAGGAGCATGGGATGCTGACCAAGCCCATGTTGGTCGTGGTGCCCAAAGGCCGCTCAGGGATGTGTGAGAAGCAATCCCAGACAAGATGGACCAAAGGACAGGTGGAACCCTTGATGATGATGGTCATGATGATGATGATGATGATGATGATGATGATGATGATGATGATGATGATGATGATGATGACCAGAGTGTCAATAGATACCAGCTGATTTTCTTTCAGCTTGTATTCGATGTTGACTCATATCTGGTGGATATTCCGAAGTGACACAGTCAATAGTTGGTCAACCATGGAAGTCTTTTCTTGGGATGGGACATTGAGACATGGATATGGATCAATTTTCATTGACCTCCATACAGGTTCGTTTCCTACAGATCATGAATCATCATCATTGACCAGGTGAACCAAGCTGCGAATCATTCACCAGCACTGGCAAGGTGAGTAACCAAATATCATTGTCAACCAGGTCGTCAACCTTTCGTAAGTTTGGTGCATCATGAACGACACCGGAGTTTCTTTGGGGTTACCTCAGTGTGGGCCAAGGCGACCAATCATTTTGATCCAAGAATTACCACCCTTTGCTGCAATGGAATTCTTTGACCTTGCCTGGTTTATGCTATTGCTCAAACTGGCAACAGCCACGCGCACATCAATATATGCATGAACCTGGAACGACCGAAGCCGCCATGGGCTTCCACTTGCTTTGGCTTCCAGTTGATTCTTGATGGCTCCATGGTATGAACCATTGCCAGCTGGTGCCCACTCCCCAGCTGGTCGGAGCCCACCATTGCTGGACAGGTTTGCTTGGAACGTGGCAGAAGGAACTGAAGCAATGGGTCACTTGGATGAAGCATTGGTTGATGAGCAGATTTTTATGTCGCACTGGTCGAATGGATAGCTCTGGTTGCAGTTCCAGGCCTCAACCAATCTGCCAATTTGGGGATTGATGGAATGCTGACAGCTGACGCATGTTGGAACATTTTGGATCCTTGGGAAGTGGAACACGAACTCAGAAATGTCTATATAGCTCGGGCAGAAAGGGCATACATTGATATGATAAGTATTCTTTCCTTCCATTAGAATAGTATAAAATGGTTTGTTACTGGGATGTAGGTACCCTTATTCTATCAATACGCCGACTTAGCCTATAGCAGAACAAAGGGCACTATCATGCACATACATGCACCTTTCCTGGTTGCCTCTTCAAATTCAGCAGCAGGAACATGGCTTGCTTGTAGATGAATATTGATTGTACGACAGGCTGTGCCAACCTCGACGTAACACAGACGGGCCGTTATACCGCTGATGGAGTAACTGGAGGATATTCTTTGGATGTCTGCCAACCATGGTTTCGCTAGTCTGTCTGTCTCTGTGTCTGTCTGTCTAGAGAGGCCTGGCTACAGAGCTTCTGCTCTACTTCTCTGCTCCTGCCTTGTAATACCTCCCGGAAAATCTGCTTCAGTGGTGAGAGTGTTGCTGGAGTCTTGCCACAAAACATCATTGTTAATCATCAACCATCGTGAGCCGGGTTATTCATGGTCATTCATGATTATATATTCATGGTTGTTAGTCATGATTATTCACCATCATTATCAAGCAGTCTTAACCATCGATTAAGCCATCACTAAGCTGTCTAGCCACCAGCTTCGCCATGGATCCTTCGGCTTCCCGCGTGGTGAGGCGGGAGATGCCCTGTCGGTGCATTGCTACGTGGGTCAGCAGCGTGAGCTGCTGCCCGGCATGGTCAAGAGCTGCGCCGATGTTCAAGAGCCGTGCCTTGGTGCTTGAGCTTGGGGTTGAGCTTGGTTGGGGTTGGTGGAGCTTAGGTTTATTTATGTGGGTACTTGTTGGGTTTGACTGATGGTTGGTTGGTTTGCTTAGTTTTTGATTGATGTATTTGTTGGTTGGGTTTCATTGATGGTTGGTTAGTTGCTCAGGTAGTTGGTTGGTTGTTTTTGATGTCGGTTGAAGTTGCTTGTTTGACATGAGGTTACCGGTGGATTTGAGGTGATCAGCATTCATGAGCTCCCAAATCATGTCCACCACTTTGAATGAATGTTTGCTTGATGGTTTATCAATTGAGTAGTTAACTCTCTGTTGCTAACATGTCAGTCATTTTGATTTCTATGAGAATGTTTCTTGATACAGGGCAATGCTTTACCTCTATTTGTTTATCTATCCAACAAATCTATGTCTTTTATGATTACATAAATGTGAAGATATGTATACATGCACGCCTACAGACCCAAACGCACGCCTTTTTCCTTACATGATTTCTCCCTCAGATGGAAGTCACACCATGCCCCCTTCTTTGCAACGCAACTGTGATTCGTCCATGGTTCAGTTGTGATTGAGGTTGTGCTGCATTATGGTCGGTAAGCTGGTGGATATTAGGGGACACTAGCTGGCAATATGCAACACTTGGTAGGTTGTAGCACCTCAATGGTTTCCAGTTCTTTCCCATCATTGAAACCGCCAACGCGAAGCAATTTGGGGCCATGGCAAGGCCACAGAAGATGCGACGCCTCACTGGAAAGCAGAACGAGAAGAAGCTCATCGTGAAAGAGAAGAAGCCGAAGGCTTGGCTGAACTGGAGATAGGGGGCATACACTGGTGGCATCTGGGCACATGCACACCCGTACATATGAATGTGACATGATATCCAAACACATATACACATCTGCAGATTCTATAGATTTTTTTAGATTCATATATATATATATATATATAAATGAATATATATATATATATATTTATATTTATATTTGTATTTATATTTATATTTATATTTATTATATTTATATATAAAATAGAAATAAACATATAAAAATATCTACCTTTCAGCGCATTTGTTCCAATCTCGGCCCTCCAGGTGCGCGTGGCCAAGCAATCGGCCGACATCTTCCTCACGTCCTACGGGACCTTCCGCGCCAACGCCCAGGCTTTGACGCTCGGTGAAGGGGCCCGGCCCATGGGGGCCTCCACGGTGGCCAGATCATCCCAGGTCGCCCCGTTGGTGGGATGCACCATCCGTAGTTTGCTGAACTTTGAGATCTGAATGGTGCAATAGAATCTTAATGAATCTTAATGAATCTTAATGGTAATCTATGCTAGAGATCGTTTGAACCATTGGTGTTGAACTTTAAATTGACGATCTCTAGCATAGAGATTAGAAAAGGCTTTTTGGACAGATGCAACAGCTCTTGCATTGACAACCTGGTGAATTTGTCTCCTTGGTCGTAATCTTGCTGATCTTAGGTAGTATCATGAAACAATTTCGCGGGATTCCTCGGCAACAGAATAGAATCGTGCAATGCGATGGGACTTTGAGGTTGTCTGGAGTTCACCTTCTCTCTGTTGGCATTTGTTGTGAAGTTGACAATTTGAGGTCCAGGTTCATGTTTCCAAAACTCGCTGGAATTATGGATTATGGATGTTCTTGAACTTGGGGTAGCCCAAGGTTGTGGGACACACGCGTGGATCTTCATACTTCTGCGGGGCAACACAGCAACAGCTGAGGATTGGTGCATGGTAGACACTGGTTTGTTCAGAAATTGTGTCCCGAAACCCGGTGTTTTCCCCAGCTTAGCGCAAACAATTTGGGACCCACGATTTCTGCAGCAAGAACAAAGACATTTCACCTGGAGTCGACCATGAGGCCATCCCATTTGGTGTTGCACGGACCCTGCAGCAACGACCCACACGACGAAAGCTCATGAAAAGTCCCGAACCTGTACAGCCTTTCTTCCTCAGGAAGCTTCTTACCAATCCTCTTCTTCATTGTTGGTTGGGCTTAAGCCATGCATGGATCAGCCTTGCAACTGGGACGGGGTCACCCCGACTCCATTTCATCCCCACCGATCAGTGCCGGACTGCCGCTGCTAACCTTCCCTCCCTTCCCTTGGGACTGCTGCTTCTCTAAGGAGTGTGCCTGATGTCTTCGGAGGCATGTTGCTGGACGAGGTGCCTCATAGTGGGCTGTCACTTCGCATCCCCAGGTTGTTGGTCAATGATGATCGTCCCCTCGTTCCGTTAAATGCGTCGCTATCAAGTTTTTGAATTATTCAATTTTAATTATTAACCACAAATTCCAATACAACCAACAAGTTTTTGAATGATTTTTCTCACATCGCAATTTGTTTACCATCGGTGGCATGGATGCTATTCCCCGAGTCGAAACTTTTCCATGAGGCCCAGCAGATCAAAAACTACAACACGCAGATTTCGAAGGCAGTGTCCCTTGGACCCTGTGTGGACGGTTGAAGGGGTTGGTTAGCTGGGTTGGTTGGGGTTGGTTGGGGTTGGTTGGGGTTGGTTGTGGTGGGTTGGGTTGGTTGGGTTGGTTGGTTGGCTGCTTGGTTGATTCAGATCGATTGCTTGGACGTTCCCACTCGTAATTTTCTTGCCAATTGATGAGCAACAGCCCACAAGTATTGAAGGTGCGGATAGTGATCGAAGCCACAGCTTTTTCCGAAACCAGGAAGGATCAATTCAGGGCCCCTTAAAGTTGCAGGAACCTACCATCCCAGAATTGTGCTACACAATGTACCCAGGGATCTGTTCCTCAGAATCTTTACGACTTTTGAATTCCCAAGTTGGCAGTTTCGCCACAGAGAGTAATCAACAAGAACAGGTTCCCATACGTGACACATATGATTTCTCCCTGGCCTTTGCTGCCATCTCAAAGTTGTGAAGAGTGCAGCAAGCCTCGGAAACCATTTTGGGGTCCTTCAAAAGACATCCTATCTTGATGGCAGGGTATCAGGTCACCAATCCCAATTCGTAAACGAAACTTAAATCTGGTGGGTTTACATATTTTTACCCAGATTTATTCCACCAGGGCATTTCCATGTTCGTTGATACAGGGGGAACCCAAGCATTCAGCGCCATTGGGGGACCAGCCAGTTCCCAATCTACTTCTTCTCCCAGGACGGTTGGCAGTAACTCAATTGTTTACAGCCTCATTCTACCGCGGCACTATCATCAATATAACTGACACTATAAGATACATTATGGAATTATGGTAGACAATGACAATTCGGAAAAACTGACAAATACAACTCAATGGCATTGACATCCGTGTTTCTTCTTCCATGATAGGCCTTCATAGCCCTTCCCGTTTTCTATGTTGGCACTGTGCCAGTGCAGCCGGCACTGTGCCGGTGCAGCGGCCCCTCCTCAGCGGTCCCAGGAAAGAGGTGGCCGAACACGTGGGGCCCATCCGGGTCTCGCTGTCCGGCACGCCGGTGGAGAACAGCCTGAAGGATCTCAACAGCCAATTCGAATACATTTTGCCAGGACGTTGGAGGGAACCTGTGGCTTTGGGGATGGTTTTTGCCAGGGAGATTTGGGGCCTAGATGTCGTTCACTTGTGTCTTGAGAACATTGGGAATTTAGTTGTTTAGCCATGGTTCATATACTGCGAAGTGCAGGATAACAGCGCCTTTTTGAAGTTTCTGGTTGGCAGCAAAAGGTTGGCGATAGAGGGGCGAGTTGGATTTTTTCTGAGAAATCAAGACACCATTTTTCTCAAAACATTTCCAGAATTAGAAAACAGTGTGCTGCAAAGATGGCCGTAGATACTAGATACACGGTGGGCCCCCCTAGTGATAACTTGGTTCATAGGCCATTTAACTGTAGTTACATCTGCTATTTGCCTAGTAGTTACCCCAGTTGTACCATAAGTATCAACCACAGCTGTCCTTTGTCGAAACCCACGAGTTGACAGGCTATTTAGCAAGCAGCCGCTTGGACTTCCAGCGCCTTGGCATCCCACAGATCCTCCGTGACGTGTTCGTAACTTGTGTCGGTCTGCCAAGTGACAGAGACCCGTTGTCAAATGCGCAGGTTCTGGATCCAGTCTGTTGTCATGCCGATTCCTTCTTGAAACATCAGGAAATTTGTGACATTTCTCGTTGTTGATTGGTGATGCTCAGCAAGAATCGGTGGTGCTACCTATTTGTTGGTCTTGCCACATCTTCAGTTTCATCTATCGGATCTTCGTAGTCTTTTAGCTTACCGGGGGGCGGTTCGGTTGTCTTTTGCGTTTCAGGCATGCCCTTCGGGTGGATTCGGGCAAACCAGGCACCGTGTTGCATTCTCGTTATGGTGTTGCCATTCGCTATGTGGTTCGTCGACCATTCATTTTCAGGCACACCCGATCGATAGATGGTTGAAGGCACACCCGAGCGATAGATGGTTGATAGTGGCCCTTACTTGTGTTTGACTGGCTTATGCAACATGATCCCAGTTATCATGGGCTTGTCACGGCATTCAACAGGAAACGCTATGAACCAACATTGACCAGTATTCACGCCGGACGAGGGTTGTTATTGCCCTACCCACCAGTTGGCGTTTGTCAAATTTCCATGGCCCATCCTCAACCACCGTTAATTGTTTTTAGCCAGGACTATATTCATCCATATCCTTGATCTTCGTTAGCCATATATATTCATCAACCACCTTCGCCAATTATTGATCTTGCTCATTGCCATCTTTATCCATATGAACAGTATCCTTGTTAGCAAAATTGCAGATCATCCCCAGTTGCTTAGGACAACTATTGGCAGTGGGTCAAAACCCAGTACCCCTGGTTCCCCACAATTAACCATTGTTTTCCCTATTACTGTTGGTGGAAATCCCCCATTAGTTGGTTGGTTAACTGCTTGACCCATAGCCCTATTTCTCCCCAGTTTCTTGATCAACAGCTGCCGTTGACCTCCCCGTTCTCAGGCGCTGCTTCGGTCGAGGCGTCGCGAGCAGCGTGCGACGCGGCTTGAAGCGCGACAAAGCGCTGGCGGCGATGAAGCTGCGATGGCGGCAGCGGCGAAGGCAGTGCCTGCGCAGGACTACATGGGCCTGGCGAGGCTGGAGGATGGGAAAGCGATATGGTGATTAATGATGGGTTGATGATGGTTGTAGGATTGTTGTAGGATGGTTTAGCTGTAAGAGTATAGTCATCTTAAACTTCGCGAAACTACAGTCAATCATGCCATAGTTGGCGACCATGAGATAGGAAGGAAAATTTATTAAGAGCCAAGAGCTTGATCATCCATTGATGATGATGGGAAACAGTGCGACTTACTGTGTAGGTCCTGTGTGAAGTCCTGTGGACGTCGTTTTGTTTCGACGAGGTGCCTAGTGGAAACTTAAGATTTGAGCTTTCAGGCGTCAGTTGCACCAGCATCCGTGCCTCTATGATCAGCTAATGTGATCATTGGACTGTTGAATGGATAAACTTAATCATATTCTACCAGTCAAGCGGTCCAGCCACCAGACAAGACCAGGCATGCAAAGACCATCATACACCATTGTTGTTGAACCAAGGATAATTCATCGTGGTCTCCACATACCATTTGGGCCACCTCTGAGCTACGCCACCGGACTTGTGCAGTCAAGAATCCCTTCGGCGCTTGGTCAAGCCCTTTCTGATGCGGCGGTTGAAGACCGATCCAGAGATCGCGTCGGATCTTCCAGACAAGATCCAGAAGGTGGCATGGGGATGGCATGGCTGCGATGCAGTGTTCAAGGTAACGTTTTTTCATGGGTTGGTTTCTTCACGGGATGATGGGACAAGGAACTTCATGGGTGTTTTCTTGGAACTGGAAGTCTAGTTGGACTATGTTGAATTCAAAATGTCGCTTTTCACGTCCTTGTTCCCCAAGCCATGAGGGTACCCTTAAATCAAAGTGGCACCTTCTGGTGTTTTTGGGGATGTTGGTTTGTGAGCAAATCAGCGAAACGTAGGAGCGGCAAGCCGCCGTACTACCATAACTTTGGCGGAGATCGTGGGAGAAAAACCCATGATTTAGGAAGCGCATTGATGGAGCTCTGGTCTCATTACAGCAATTTGTTTTTGTTCGGAGACTCAGGGGTTCAGATTGCTTGGTTGTATCATTTACTGGATTTGCTTGATTTCCAAGTTGAAGCTTGTGCATGGAAGACATGGTTCTAAATAGCTCCGCAGCTTCTGATAAGGATCGTATTGATTAGATCTTCTGATATTTTATGTCCATGTTTTCTTCTACCTCTATTCCCATCAGATTTCTTGCATGATGACCTGTGCTTCGTCAGGACCAGGAGTGCGAGCTCACCGAGACGCAGAAGAGGACAGTCACCGGTTTTGTCTCATCTGCTGTGTTAGCTGATCATGGTGTGGAATTGATGGTCCATATTACTGGTCACTGCTGTAGTCACAGATAACAATTCTTCACCACTTCACCCCTATTGACGTGATTCATTCATTTTCACGGTCATTGAGTGTCATCAGCCACTTGAGTCGGTCATGTTTGGTTTAAGAGCTGATGGTTCCTTCCCCAATGTCGTAATCTCTCATGACTCTTCGAGCGCCCATAATTGTACAACCATTGCAAATGACCCAAGCCCTGGAGCCCTTGCCAACCATCAAGAATTGGCCATTGCTGCTGCTGATCTCCATTTACTGTTGTTGGTTACCCATACCTGCATGTCTCGTGGTCGTTTCACAGCATCTCACAGTGATTCATGGGTACTGATTATGCACCGATGATCATTTACTATCATTAACCATCATCAAGTCCTTCTCAAACCTCAGCAGCTATCAAGCATCAAGTAGCCATCAATTCTTGGGTTTCTTACCCTTGTATTCTTGAAGTATCATTTCACCTGACATTTTGCAATGTGCCAACCATCAACTCCGGCAGACTTTGTCGCGGATCGAACCAGGATCTACAAGGCCTGCGTCGACCAATGCATGAAAGAAACGCTGCAATACGAAGGCTTTGAGCGCCGTGGCCAGGTGTGGAGCGTGGGGAAGTGTGACCATGGTGACTTGGTGGAGCGAATGATTAACGGGTGATTGGTGATTGAGAAATTAGTGTAGTGAGTTGTGATTAGTAGTGATTAACTGGTGATTCACCATGGTAATTGAGAAATTGGTGATTGGTGAGGCTGTAGCTAAGAAGCAATGATGAACCAGTTAAGTAGTGATTAGTGATGAACTGGTGATTGCTGGTTAGCGAATTCAGATACGTGCATATGCAAGCGTTTGCTTGCATATTGTCGAGCTGGCCATGCCGCCGGCTATGGCCAACAATGGTATCAAAGTAAGCTCAAGGGACATAGCAATCTATAGTAACAAACATGCTGGAATTTATAAATCAATATAATATAGTATCGGATATTTGTTGCACATTCTTTTATAGTATTTGATAGTTTATTTATTTAGTTTATTCCCATATCAATCAGAACCATCATAAATTGGAGCAACACATGACGACCATTTCTTCATGTGCCAGGTGCTCAAGATGATGCACGCTCTCCGTGAAGTCTGTATCTCGTCAGTTGCATGGGGCTGCGCGTACGAAACCATTGCTTGGAGATGGGCAGTGATGAGTGAGCTTCCAGATCTTCCAGAGGGATCGAGGTTTGTAGGACTATGCTGTCATTAATCTACGAAGGGGATTTTCGAATTGGGTTGGTTCTGAATCCAACAGTGGCCATCTCTGCTTTCAAGTCTCCATCTCTGTCCATTTGATCCTGAGTCCGCCCACCCGAATTCTTCAGATTCGCAGCTTTATCCCAGACACAAATAGGATCCCATGACATTCAACACAAGGGTGTACCCCCAAGTTGTTGGGGCTCTCCTCCCTGAAGTCCTAAAGGTGACCATTTGGGATGCGCAGAGCCCCGGTGGCACTCGATATATCAACTAGTTTCGCGTATCGACGATTCTTCGTTGAGACTAGTTGATGAGAATATGGGTGAGCCACCATGAGTCATTCTGATCATCAACCCTCCTGCACCTGCTGACCAAGCACCACCTCTCTAGGCACCAGCCCGCCCCATGTCTCAGCTTAGGCAACCACCCGAAGCTGCTGGCGGATTCGCGGTGCCCCGACAGCGTGCAGAAAGACATCTTCAGCTGCGAGGCTGGAAAGCGCGGCAGCGGCAAAATCGAGCGGCTCTTGGAGCTTTTGGAAGAGATCCTCGATGCAGGCGCTGCCGGGTGCTGCTGGTGGTAGCTACGTTGTGGCGAAACGGGGTGGTGGGTGGTGGTTAGTGGTGGTTTCTGATGAAGTTGTGGGGGGACTTTCAGTTTTGGGTGGTTTTTTGTTTGAAAGAGATTGGGGCAGGATGCAGGATTGAACGCTAATGATTTGCCAAGTTCAATATCTAGAGTCTATACTTAAGTACGAGCCCGACAGCTCAATCGCAAAAATCCAGCGGCTTTCCAATTCCGGGGTACTGACTCAGAATGCTGCGGGTAGGGGTTGCCATATGATTTCCATACTTGATGATGGGGTGGTGTAGCAAACAAGAATACCTGGCTTGGGGTCAACAACCCTGTGAGGTACGGAGAAATCCATCGCTGGGAGAGTTGGTCTTGCTCAGCAATCCCATCAAAGACTTGTAGTCATTTATTTATTCATTGAGTTATGCATATGGCTGTGGGTCAAAGCCCTGTACCCTGGTTCCCCATCATTAACCATTGTTTTCCCTTATTACTGTTGGTCATTAACCCCATAATTGGTTGGTTAATATTGACCCATACCCATATTTGTGTTTGTAAAGAATTTTTACAATTCTTCAGGGTCCTTGACTCTCTGTGGCGGCCAGCGCAGCCAGGTGAGAAGGTGATCATCTTCAGCACCTCGCTGAAGGCCATCAACATGCTGCAGGAGCTCATTCCTCAGCACTTCCAGAAGCGTGCGACGCCCGAGGGTGGACTGCGGTGCCAGGAGCGCGAACAGGTGCAGAAAGATTTGTTCAGGTATGCATTAACCACGGTAGTTGATACCGTATCACATATATATGTGTATATATCATGTTTATATAGTTAGTAGTATAGATAGACATATACATGAATATCATATCATATCTTATATACTAGTATAGATAGATATGTAAACTAATTTTATCGTTGGCCGCACAATCTATCTCCGATCCCTCCCTTTTCAATCCACAGGAAGTTATGAAAATCGTTGGCAAAGACATGAGCATCGATGCGCGGGAGGCGACCTTTTTGTGGTGCGGGGAGGCAGCGAGTGGCCCACCCCAAGCAGCTGCTGAAGATTCATAGCAATCAGATTGGTCAAATATGATGGTAATGATCAATCTATAGTTAGAATAGGTATATAACGATCAATCTCCATTTTCTAGTTGGTCTAACACTAGAGTTGGATGATGATGATCCGGATGTTGGTTGATCATATTCAAATCTGTTGATGATTGCTTGCCTATCTAATGATGAACTGATACATTTGATCAATAGGAAATCACCATCATTGACCGAGCATGGATATATGGTGATTGGTCAAATATGATGACTGGTTGATATTGATAGGCGACAATATCGGTTGCTTGAATTCGATGATATCTTGTAATTTGATATCGGTTGATAATGGTTAACTCGGTCGTTGCTGGTGGTGAATTTGATGATAGTGGGTAGCGGTTGATTGGCTTGGCAACGGTTGATTAGCAGTCATTGAAAATGATTGTTGCTGGTTGAGTGTGGTCAATGACTAGAAGTTCAAGTGAGGTATAGTCGAGAACTGTTGACAATTTATTCAAACACCCCGATCCAACGTATGTATCATCGATTATGTCCTCGGCAATGGAATTCTCAGTGATCATCAATGTTATACCTCGACATTGTTGTTAAACGGCTTCTGTTTGGGTAGGGTATACTTGTTGCTAGTAGTGAGGAGGCACTAACCCACCTGCGGAATGAATCATTAAAGGAGACTGCTTGTGTTCGTTTGTTTATCCAGTGTTCAAAGATAACAAACACTTCAGACATCGGGTTTGGTCCGGGAACTTGTGTCTTGTCAGGTAACCTTGAAGGCTGACAGCAGGATCCTTCTGTGTTCAGGGAAGTCCTGACCGCAACAACCGCCATCAAACAACTTTGGACATGGCTAGTGCTGGGATTCTGATTTCTTCCTTGAGGACTAAAGACTGGCTGAGTACTCTCTGCATGGTATGTAATCGCAGAACAAACCGGCTTGGAATGGATGAGTCAAAAGCAAATTTAATCCTCAATCAATCAACAGGTTTCTTGGGTGATTTTCTTAAAACCAGAAATTTTTGGAGTTCCCTAGTTTGAGAACCCCCGCATGGTCGATGTTTAACCATTGTTGTTGGTTACCCCCGATGATAAACCATTTAAACCCCTATTAAAAACCACCACCACCACCACCACCACCACCACCACCACCTGTGAAAGAATCTATAGCTTCATTCTGCAGGATGTGGTCGAGAAGTTTCAAAAGGACCCTCAGAAGAAGTTCCCCGTTCTACTGCTGAGTCTCGGGGTGCGCTGTGATGGCCGCTGTGATGGCCGCTGTTGAGAAGTTCATCGTTGTGATTTTTGACAGTTCTTTAAGCGGCTAATGCTGGTGAATGATGGGTTCTGGCAGTCCGTTGATGGTGATGGTCAAGGATGTTAAGATATGGTCGATGGGGTCACACAACCCGCCGCTGTCTTTCAGGCTTCACCTGATCGAGAGTTCACACAGAATCCCCGTGATGATAGGAGGGAGGTGGAAGGTGGTGCTAGTTGTGACAGTGGTGTCAGTGAGAGTCCTCATCATGGCAAGTGCCTTGCATCATTCTGTCATCGTTCTGTCAACTGTTGAAGATGCAGTAGTATCTGCAGTTGGCTGCAGTCCGTTCACTGCCTGCCATCAACACAGAAGGCATAGACGGAAGCCCTCATCCCGTAGCAGTCCTATGGTGTCGTGTCTTTTGGCAGACAATGTTTCTTTCAGCTCCATCATTTCTTTCAAATCGTGATTTCTCAAAATGGGGGTACGCTCCAGTCGTCATCCTTTATTATCAATAGCAACAAACCAATCAATTTGGGGGTTCCCAAACCAATCATGGCATCCTCTTAACCATTGATTCCCTATTATCAACCTATTAACAGCTTATTATTAACCATTGATTCCCTATTATTTCCATCCTATTAAGCCATTATGATTGTCTTGCCGCATGGCTTGGTTCTCCCCCCGGCTGTCCTGATGCCATGCGCCACGTTCCCCAGGGATCTCCGGGTGGGTGCGCCAGGCCGGTGGAGTGGGCCTGACGCTGACGGAGGCCACACATGTGATCCACTTCGACCGGGGCTACAACCCGGCGAAGGAAGCGCAGGCGGAGCTGCCTCGGGGAGCCCTGGAAATGGGCCCATCCGGGGGTCAGATCTCAGGGGTTGAGTCACCCTGGTGACTTGTGGGATGTCATTGGGGGTCACGACCTGGATTTATGGGAAATGATGGGGGTCAATGACATTGAGAAGTTCACAAGTTGGTCATTTTGAATCACTTGGACTTGGGAAGTGATGGCATTTGGATCGAGTTCTACAGCAATATGAAGGTCGTTATTCTCAATCCTCTATATTAATTGAGGTACTTTGCCACTGCCAATCACTATTACATGATCAGTAAGGTAGCGATTTATCAAAGTTTATCAACAATTGATCATCAATCCTCTTTTGCTACTCTCAACCTTGGGACTATGATCATTGATAAGTTCTATTATCTTCATATTATATAGACATCTCTTCTACTATCAATCGCTATCATGATCAGATGACGACTGGGCTAAACACTGGCGCTGGTGAACCTTCTGTCAAGACACGTTGAGGCCACCGACAGAGCACATCGGATTGGCCAGAAGAGCACCGTGGTCGTGCACAAGCTCACCACGAAGGTGGGCGTGGGTGGATCCTCAAGTGGGTCTCATGGATGTATGAAACCAGGATGATAAACGTCAATTTTTCTTCCTATTGGTCTGATTGCCGTCAGATTGGTCTTACAATCATAACATTTTGTAGTGAAGAATAATATGGGTATCAAGAGTGGCAGTTGCATATTTCTTCAGACCGTTGCTTTCAGACAAAACAGTGGCAGCCAGCATGGAGTGCTGTAGCTCAGAGTGCATGAGGGGCAGTGATTGATTTTCATGTGACATTCTATCTCCACCAAGTGAGTCAAGACATGGCCCATGTTGATCAACCCCTGGCCGGACTTTAAATGGACCCCTTTCGCCACTGAGGAAAATTGGATATGATTTTTCATTCCAAACCAGTTGTTTTGACTTGAAGCGTATTCCGCAGCTTTTTGGTAGTCAGTTTCTCACGGATTCGTCAAGAGGATGTGTGGCTAAGACAAGTGGGACAGCAACGCCAACAGTGACATTTAGCGCAACCAGTTTCCTTACAAGCCAGGTGTTCTAGGTACCGGATCCACTGGTGAGTTGAAGAATCCATGATGTGAACATTGAACATATGCCAGCTGACGGCACCAACCCATGCTGGTTGACTGGGGAACGGTTGCTGTACATGACTCCATGGTGTAGCTTTTGTTGCTCTTGGATATGATGACGTGAAGCTAAAGCGAAAGAATGGTGCCCCTATTGCTTTATTTGGGTACTCCCGAGTAATCTAACAGTACCAAAAGCTTATTCATCTACGGTCAACATTGGCGATTGGAAAGGCGGTCAGGACCTCAGTATGCCAAATGAAATGACCAAACTCCATTTTCTTCATTTACCTTTTTGGTTACCAACATTTTTCCAGTGTAAGATTTACACCATGGACTCCTGGTGCGTCGTATCACAATTACATGCTTATGAGCTGGGTGCCAAAGGTCAAGCTCCGTCTTTCTCGCTCTAGAACTGCTTTTCAAGTATTCTTCCATTCATAGAACATTTCTAAAGATTGATCTGCAACCACGAGATGTCCCATGAGAGGAAAAAACATCTAAGATGTTCTGCGATCAGGTTCATGCGCCCAGTTGGTGATTCTTTTTAAAGCACGAGCCACCAAACGGGTGTTTCTCAAGTGATAAGGGACACCCCCAGTTGTCCGTTTAGGGGTGATTCACCCAGTTGTACATTCACCATTTATAGTAATCAATTCCAACCATGCCTTGGGGGTCCCTTATGGCTTGAGAAGCCACCGAAGGTAACCGCGGGAACCGCGGTAACCGCAGCGGGACCGCAGCCACCGAAGCAGCGAGGGCACATTCGAAGAGAAGCTGAACGCCATCATGGAGGAGAAGCAGAAACTCTCCGATGTGACGGTCCGCGCAGGAGCGCGGCTGGTGTGAATAGCTGCAGCAATGGGGAATGTATCAGTGATGATTGGATTTAGAATGATGGTATAACAATCGTGAACAGATTTTGTAATTGCGAATCAGGAGGTTAAGAATGGTTCTATGATACCCAAGAAACAGATTTCTTCCATTGCATGCTTCTTGACCGTGGTACATATTGGCGAATGACAGGAGATTCATATTCACAAAACAAGCGACAGTTGAAGACTGGTACCGGCAAGCATGAGCAGTTGACCATGTCAATGCGAATCTATCATCAACTGATCACCAAGCCATGATGGTAACTGGATCCATGAAATTGATAGTATCCAATCGTAACCAAGGTCCACCAGGGGCGATCTGTAGATGTTTTACAGGGGCCCAGAATGCTGCAGGGGACATGGAAGGAGCAATATGTCCATGAGAGTTGTCGAACCAACCAACACAGGTGGCTCAAGAATGGTAACATGAACCGACTGCATTCTGTACAGTAAACTTTATAGAGACACTTCTGTTTTTTGTTGGTTCGTTCGGGGTGGTGACCCACAACCATTCACACTTGTTTAGATAGGATAGATAGACAGATAGATAGACAGATAGATAGATAGACAGATAGATGCGTCTACATCAGTATCTAGTCATAGATACATTCATGAGTGCATCTCACAGATGACCGGCCACCACCGGACTCACAACGCATGCGTTGTGGTTCGCTGGTCCCTGTGCCGTGCAATTCCCCAGGAGAGGATTGGATCGCGGACATGAGCGACCGGGAGCTGCGAGATCTCTTCTCTCTGAGCAGCTGAGGTGTGGATGCTGAGGGCAACAAGCGACACAGCTGGGGTTACTCGGGAAAATCCACCGTTGGAAGGGGCTACAACGACATGGTTGCTGCAACACTGGCAATCAAATATATATATATATATATATATATATTATATATATATTATAGTATAATATGATATTATATATATACCACATGCTTTCACCGGCACACCAGGTTGAGGACAGTTGATTAGTGATAGTCTTTCGGCAATCAAGGAAGATAAAAGCTCATGTAGAAAACAGATGGTTTTGAGCTGGGATCTCATCCTTCCATCGCCTCATGTTATCAAAGCCTGCTTACGTGGGGTTTGTCCCGCTCGGTCTGTAGTCCTTGATTTGGGTTCATCGATGAAACCGATAGGTACAAGATCGGAACAACGGTACCAAGAAATGAACATCAAGGGTACACCATTTATAGACACTGGCCATCTGGGAGCCTTGCTGTGAATCAATCCGATGAACTGGAGCTCGGGTACCCCCTTGCAACCAACCAGGCTTTATCCATCGATCAGGACACATCAAAAACATAGCAACATGGAGACGAAGAAGACGAAGAAGAAGAAGAAGAAGAAGATGATGATGATGATGATGATGATGATGAGGAATGACAGCGCTGTCGATGCTTGTTATGCGATGGTTGGCTAATGATGTTTGGTCCCACAACCAGCTACGCCAGGCGCCTCGATTCGACAGCGAGCGACAATGCTTCCGGTCGCCGGATGGCTGGGATGAGGTGTGAAGTTCTGCACAGTTCTGCGCACAGATGAACCCTTGAGATCTAAAGCCATTCTTGGTCGATGCCAGCAGAATTTGATACTCGATACTATAGCCGTTGGATGGTGGGGAAGTTGGATGTTTGCATATTCCAACTAATAGAGTTTAGATGCTCTATACTAACGGTTGATTCGATTGAGATTCCGATGTATGGACTTCCAACCGGTTTGTTGAACAACACATAATTGGTTGGTTTTTATTATGATGTGATGGGTATGCTTGTTCTATGCTCATTAAATGATCATTATCTTCATCCTACCTGGGTTATGCTGAAGATTATCATAGTTGCATGATCACCCGTGCAGGACTTGGCAATAGCCAACAAGTAGGCACCAATCTACAGGGGGTCAGCTGACAGTAGTTGGATATGGCTGAAAGATGTGGTACTGCAAAAAAGCCAACAGGGCCATGTTAATCCAGTGATCAGTGGGGAGTCTTTGGGTGGACTCAACCCAGTCAGAAAGAAGTATGACACTCGTTACGCAGTCCTGCTGCGGTGCAAGCATGCAATCGGGTCATCCTATCTACAGTTCCGGTCAAGCCATCAGTTCGAAGTCACGTGCTTTGCTCTTATGTGTGATGATTCGAAAATTAACCATCAACTCACATCAAAGAAGTAGCGAATCTTGTGCGCTTTCAATTTAGCTCACCCTGAGATCTAAAGTAATGATCATTCGTGACCGTTCATTTAATTCGGCTAGCAAGCGATGAAATATCTGAAAAGACTAAGGCTAGCCATAACAAGCTCTCTCCCAACACCAAAAGTCAGAATCGACTTGGAACCACTGTGGAGCAGCGGTGAACTTATGTAGTTGTTGAGCATTGGAGTGTTTACTACCTTGATGATCGGGGCTTGTTTCTTCACTCGTTTTCTACAAAGGATCCACAAACCAACCCTTCTCAGCGTAGCGGGTCTTCACCGCTGCTCAACTGCTGATTCCGACGACGAAAGCAAGACAAAGGCACTGTGTTGATCTCCTGGTCTTCACCCCTCAGGATCCCAGGACTTCTGGAGGACCTCTGGCTATCGTGTTTTCCAGCTGTTCTTTCCAGCTAAGAGCAGCGATTTTGGGATGGATCGGCTTTCGATCCGCCTGGGCGCTTTCCACTTCTGCCAGGGCTGCATGTGCAGCCAGTTTCATCTTTGGGGGTCACCTGGTCACCCGGGGTGGTGCGGGGATGTCCATAGCTCTGCTCTACCGTCCCCCCACCCTGGGCCCCGGTTGACTGCTCCAAATCACGGCTGTAGATGAGATCTGCAGTTGTAGGGTGACTTCGAGATGCTGGACATTGAGCAGATACCAAGTCACTTACAGTAGCTGATAAGCCCCTGTTCATAGCTGGTCTAGGTTTGCTGGGGTAAAAAGACGCCTATGCGTCGATTGCTGCAACTCAGATTCACTTATATTGGTTTAGCACCCTCACTTGATTGATGAACCTCTGCTATCTCCAAGACAGTCACCAAGATCGCGAGCTAATTGGCGTGTAAGAAATCAACTACGAGGGCACATGTGGGAATTTCGTAGAGGCAACTAGTGATTGAAAGTATTGCTGACTATGTGAATGAATCTCCAAATACGTGTATTGTCTTGGCTCCCGGTGTAAACCGATCCGCATAGCAGTAGCTATTCTTCTTTGGACTGGGCACATGCCATGTCTCCGCTCTTCATTTTTCTGGAGATCCCAATTAGATGCGAAGAATTCCTCAAACAAAGCAATGGGTCAATGGCTAGGTTAATGGGAAAACAAAGGTTAATGATAGGGTAAACCTATTATTTCCCATTGGGAAATGATTATTGCTCCTTGGTTTCCCTATCAACAATGGTTTCCCTATTATTGGTTGGTTAGCTGTCACTGGTTGCTCCCCAAACTTTGGGATATTTCAAGGTCTTCAAACTGCCAACAGCGTACAGTGGGTGGCTTCATCTCCACTGCAGCGTCCACCGGCCGTGCGGAGCTGGGTATGCGGATCCTCATGGCGAGCTCGCCGATGCCTGAAAAGCAAGGGATGATGAGCGGCAGATTGTTCCGTTCAGCCGCCAGAAATGATGTAAGCAGAAACATCTTGGGCCCGGAGATTGGTACATAGATTGTTCAACAAGGTGCCACCAGTGGCGATGAAACTCAGATTCCACATGTTTGTTTCCCATCGAAATTTGCCACGATGACCATATGGAGGTCACGAGCAATTCCCAGAGACCATGTTTTGGAACCTAAGCCGCTGAATTCCATCGTGTTCATTCGCATCTATCTAGTTTTGGCGGCACTTTTACTCATACCACACACACACACGCACACACACACACACACTGTTGAATACTATTACTAAGACAGTTCAACACAGTGCAATGTTGCGAAAGCGGGCACTGGAGCGCCTGCCAGAAGCGGATTGGTATGCGCAATCAGCCCTTGACTCAGGCAAGTAGGATCCTCTTTCTGGGGGTGGCAGGAGCTGGAAAGCGGGAAGAAATATTGTATGCGGACCCTGCAAAAGGTCTGGCTTGGGGATTTCTCGGTGTCCATGAATGATCAAACCAACAAAGGCATGCAACAGATCATGCCATCCAAGATGCAACTGAGCAGAGCTACATGTTGCCAGTTTGGAAGAAGTCATTTATGGACGCAACTACTCTGCCCGTGTGGCGCGAACAAAAGTCTGGTGGCTGATGACCCAGTTGGAGTAAGGGAGGTTGCAGTGATGTCTCCTTTCCTGCGTTGTTGTTTGTGGATACGCTAGGGATATGATACCGCATACTAGCAAGACAATGCTTAGATGAACATTTCCATGTTGGTGATTGGGATGTTAAAGAGGGGCAAAGGGTTTTGACAAGCACAGGCAGGCAAAGCTCCACACTGAGAAAACCGTCAAGGAAATATGGATCATATACATGCACATAGGCACACACACACACACATGCATATATTTCTAGGTTTTGCTGGCCGGCAATGTGGTGGAAGAGGTGGGTGTAATGTGGCCTATAACCGAAGCTTTTTCCGATTTTTGCATCGTAGGAGGACAACAAAATTGAAAGGAAACTTTGCAATCCCAGAAGGACAGAACTGGAAACCAATACTTCCAACCCACTGAACACAGAGCTTCAAGAACATTAACGAAAGCGAATACTTCATGCATGCCTCAACCACCCTGTGTCTTGATCGTGAACATGATGCAGAGACATGCAAACATGGTCCGTTCTCTGTAGATAGCAAAACAAATAAGTATGTACTACAATTGTGTGCGTTTCAACATTAACATCTGCATTTGCACCTGTATTTGCGCAAATGAAATTGTATAAAGGAATACGTAAATGAGTATGACCGAATATGCATATGCATGTATACATATGTAGTTGGAGGCACGTTGATATTTACCCTGGTGTTTTCGTGCTGATTTTAAGGGTTTGGGTTGGGGGGGGTTGGGGGGGTTGGGTGGGGTGGGGTGGGGTTCACTTGCACTTACGTCATGAAATTGATGCTACGGTGGGTGGGTGGGCACGTTAACGTTCACTTGCACTTACGTCATGAAGTTGATGCTACGGTGGGTGGGTGGGCACGTTAACGTGCACTTGCACTTACGTCATGAAGTTGATGCTACGGTGGGTGGGTGGGCACGTTAACGTTCACTTGCACTAACGTCCAGGAAAAAACTTGGTTTTGTTGTGACCGGCACGCAATGCATAGACCGCTGGTGGCAGAGCTTGGAAAAGGCTTTGCCTCAGTCTTTGCATGTCAAGGCAAAGCCTGGCGGTGGTTTGGATCCCAAACTGATGTTGTATGTTTGGGGTTTTGTTTAGCGAAGTAATTTGCCAACCAAAGCCAATTTGACACGAGAATTGGCAGCCATCATGACTTGAAGACGCACAAGAGACCGGGGAAAAGAAATTATTTTTGCAGTTCCAGCAGGTGGGTGTGTGGGGAAGGACGATATATTGGAAAACCAATGCAAAATGCACATGATCAGCCCAAAACACAAGCGAAAACGCAGTTCAAAATCATGCATGAGCAGAAAGTGCTGGAAGGGTTGCCGAAAATGAATGATGAAAAACACAGAATGTCAAGAATAACCCCAGGGCAAATACCCGCGTGTGACCATGTAGTTATATCTCTGTATGTATCGATGTATATCAATCAGCATATATATATATATATACATAGTATACATGTATTTTCACCCCAGAGCATACCCAAAGTATGCCTACTTGGTTTTAATTGATGTAGATGCAGAATTTCTCAGTCTCCCATGTTTTCGTATCCATGCATCCGAAGTCAATGTTGTTTGTACACGCGATTACTATTTGGTCAAGCGGAGTTGATCACCAGTTGGAGCCAATCAACATTGTTTACTGACTTATGCTGATTTCCTCCGGGGTAGCCACAATGGATTGCAAACATTTTTCCATTCTTGGGCCTCTTGGGGAGCAATGCCTTTGAGAGCTTCCTGTAGTTGACTCACGCAGAAGCTGACAAGGTTCGTGCAGCGAAAATTGACTTGGTTCAAGTGCCTTGGTGCACCACTGCAGCACAAGAGAATCAACTATGCCATGTGAGCCTTTTTGCAAACTTTTCTAACGAAAAGTCAGTGTAAGCCAAAAAGGGTAAAATCACCAAACTTTGCGAAATTTGCATGCATCTATCCTCTATCGACAGATGTCAAGATGAGTCCATCCATTTTGATCCACCAAACCAACCTCCAGCGATGTTCTGGGCGTTAAATAAAGCCATGGCACCTCCAAAATTAATGTTTGTCTTGCCAAATTCATTCTTCATTTTGCACCAGACACGCTCATTTATAGGAAAAAGACATAAACAACAAATTTATCCATATTCAAAAACACATTACAACCATAACCGCAATGGCATTTGAATGTTAAATGTTGAAACCAGATTAGACCACAGCGGATTTCATGTGACACAATTTGCATTGTGATTAAACGCGCTTCCTTTTTGACTGCTACCAAAACTGAATGCCAACAGAATGGCATGGCGAGCCGCAATGGCCGCTGCGCCCTCGACAAAGCTTCGGGCGGCGCGATGGATGTCCACCGGATCGATTGAACGTGTGGAGGAGGTCAGGGGTGGGGCAAGACATGAAACCGTTGAAAAGCCATAGATAAGTATGAACATTAGTTGATACATCATGCATGTTTATGAACATTATTGATTGAATAATACACTTATCGATAATATTTACACGTATTTCATCATATTGATTGATCGTCATTATACTTACTTTAAATGAAATGTTGTTGATATGCGGAGCATGCAAATGCCATGTTGTGAAGACAAGACAGCACGCATAATAATACTTGGGAGATAATCACCAGATTAGGACAAATTGGTACGGATGATTGGACTCCCTATCAAAGTGTAAAGGGTCACTTGGTTTAAATGGGTGCCTCTATGGCACCCCCTGACCATGCCTAGCCCAAAACGATAGCGCAATTTCACCTTCTGAGGATTGTCAAGCTACAGATTCAAGGCCAGAGCATCTGACAAGAAATCATCACAATTCATTTGAAAAAAAATCGGATGGACATGACATTTATATTTCTATGATTGAATCTTGTTTCTTGGCGGTCTGTGTTGACATTTCGATTTCGTGAACATCTTGTTGCATTATTGGAAGCCGTGCGCTATGATCGATATGGTCAACAAGTATCAAACATGATTGGCCTACTGCAGTGAATCATGACTTAATCATGTTTTGACCATTCGTTGACCATTGCAAAATACATCGCCTGACTTGGTCACTAGTTCGTAACCAGCGTTGGGAGCCTTACACGCACATGTGTGGTTGATAACTCCACTGGGGGTAGTTGCAGTGACCATGGTCACTTTCACCACTTGCCAGCAGTGGAACAATCATTTGCACCTAACTGGCAGCCCCACCATCATCCGCTACCACTATCAACCAAAAAGGATCGCGATGAATGGTCAATCATTACCAACCATTATTGGTCATATTAGCCATTGATCGCTAAGAACTATCATTATGAACATGATTAGCCACTAGCTAGTTAGTGGCCGTTTAAAACTATAATCAACCATTGTGGTTACGAATAAGTCATAAACATTTTGCAATTAGTGAGCATACTGTCAAGCATTCTTAGTCATCGTCATTTCAATAGTCAAGCATTCTTGGTCATGACCATACAAGTTGACTACTAGGACTAGTTGTGACCAATAATGGCTGACTATTGAAACCACCATGGTTATATCAGACATAACCACGGTTTCAGAACCGTCATAACCGTTGGTTATGACCCCGTCGTTGTGATTAGCCACGGCAAACGCCACGGTGAGCGCCATAGCTCTGGAGGTCAAGACCTGGGTTGACGAAGTGATTCTGCGCCATGGCTTCTGCCACTGAGCTGCAACAGTTACGGCGATAGCGTTCGTGGGGGGTTCGTCCAAGTGACGATTGGCTAGAAAATTGGCTGGAAAAATTGGGGTCGTGGATGGTTCATGATAGATATTCCTGTGGGATGAGCTTTATCAACCAATCTAGATACACGGCTCCGTTTATCACTCTGAGTCCGACGCCTCAGAAATCCCTCGGAGTGGCCCAACGATTCAGCCCCTTCAGACTTCGCTTTGCATCTGCTTCAGGTCCATGGGCGCAAACCTCTGCTAAGCAGGACTTGTTCCTGGGTGGCAGGGGCTGGAGAAGTGGCAGCCAGGGTGGTGTTGGAGGATGGCCGGCTCTCAAATCTTGGGAAGGGGAGAATCACGAAACATCTCTGCTCAAATTCCTTCCAACCAACCCCAAAAGTCATCATGGTAGGAGAACAACTATGTATACATGTTACAAGTTTTTTAGATTCCCTGTTTTTTGAAATGTTGCGATTTTGGCAATGTATTTGCAACTAGGTATTAAGATTGACCGTCAGCTTTCCTGATTTTGCTCCTAGCTTCAAGTGAGGAGACAACCAAAGCGCAGCAGTTTTCTCTGATTCCGCGGCACGTTGTGACAAGGATTCGATATCTGGATTGTACTGGGGCTACAAAGCAGCAGGTAGCGGCCCGGCTGCAACACTTTTGGTGGACATGTGGATATTAAGCCTCCAGAAACAGCCATGACAAACAAACTGACGATGGCTGTCTAACATCCTTATTCCTGTTCGTAAGCATAAGGTTAACAATCTTAAGAATGGCGAGTAGCAGTGGGTCACTTTTGGTTGACCACCAAGGAGGGTCCATCTAGCTACATCTGCAATTTTCATCCAATTGGAGATGCTTCCAAGGCTTACATGGAACCACTTTGATCTTGGTTGAAAGGTGGGGTGTTCGTTGGTGTATCCAGGGGGCCGTTGATTCAGAAACTTCCGGTGTAAGATCGTTAAGCACAACCCTTGACTTTCGAATGGTAGGCTACCACTGTTACATGGCAATGATTCATTTGGGATACCAGTAACACAGCTTGATCGATCCCAGTTTAGCGTAACTTTTCCTTGGATAAACTATGATCAACTCATGGATTTCTATGGATCTCTATGGGTTTCCTATGGATTTCCTATGGATTTCCTAGGGCTTTCTATGGATTTCGTTCAGATTTCTATGGATTCCTCTAGGTTTCTATGGCTTTTCTATGGATTGCCTCCTGCATTTCCAGCTTGGGCTTTCCCAGCATCCAAGCTGCCGGCGCCACCGAGGCCACGCAGCTCAGGGCCGAGGCGCATCGCTTGGTCAGCGCGGTGCCTTTGACCACGGCGCTGGTGATCTGCGACGTGCCCGAAGCGCGGCGGAAGACGTGCCCGACCACGGGGCTGGAGGATCGACCAGAGATCTGTGAGATGATTCTGTGGAGATCTAGTAGATGATAATTTATCAATGATAATTATCTGTTGATGATTCTTAGCTATTTGGGTAATGATTCTGGTTGATTCTGGGGGATCATAGGGGATGAGAACTAACAATTATAGGGGAATATAGGGGATATATATATATATATACAAATATATATATATATATATACAAATATATATATATATATATATACAAATATATATATATATATATATATATATATATTCATTTATTGATATATACCAGCTATATGGCGATGGCTCAATATTAACTTACCTGGCTGGTGAAGCCTAGCTGGTTAATTAGTGGTTAATAATAGGGGATAAGTTCACCAACAATAATAGAGGATATACCAACTATCTGGCGAGCTGGGTCAAGCAGTTCACCAACCAATAATGAGGTAATAACCAGCAATTTGCTAGGGAAAACAATGGTCAATAGTAGGGGAAGGAGGGGTACAGGGTGAACTGACCCACAGCCAATTCTCTATTGATGATTCTTATTAAATAGGTAATTAATTAGTAACTATATATAGATAAATAGATTCATCTATTAGGGTACTATTGTCTATTGATGATTCTTATCTATAGGGTAATGATTTATCTATTTGAAGGTCTAATAGATAGATCTATCTAATAGGTAGAACTTAGGAGATTGAACTGCAGATCTATATGGGGTAATGATTACGATCCATTATTTGTAGGTAGAATTAGATCTATCTAATCATGGAGAGAATCTACTAGGTAATTATTAATCTGTAAGGTATATTGCTGTTCGATGATAATGATTATTAGGTCTATGATCTTAGGAGATCTATGGGGGGTTTCTTAACATAGGGGTACCCCAAAATGGTTGGTTTATTAGCATAAAATTACTATTATTAATGGATGATTTGGGGGGTACAACTATTTTGAGAAGCACCCGTATAGGTATCTATTAGGTAATAATCTGTAAGGTAATGATTATCTAGATCTAGCTATTAGGAGATGGAATAGGGAGTTGAATAAGATACCATGGCGAGCACGGCTAAATTACATCATGGCTAGGTTGATCAGCTAGTTCAGTTGGTGATTGACTACAGATTGCGTTTCCACAACGGATCTCTGTCCTGTCGCCTGCAGCTCTCTGAGTATGCCTAGTTGCAGGATTTTTCAAGGGAATGCACGTGATAAAGCAATGACGTATGACAGCAACACCAACAATGCCAACACCGACATTGGGAGCAATCAATTGAACAGAACAATTTGAGAGAGCTGCATGTGAATGAAATCAAGAGTCAATCTGGTAATGGAACGTTTCTAGTTGCTGTTTTTAAACATGTTTTATTTACTGCAATATTTGGAATGGTTGGTTTATAAACAAATATTGTTGGGATGGCGACAGGGTAGCTTCGATCTCGCGAAGTTTGCCCATGGAGATTTGTTCAGTCGTATCCGGTGAACGGCTGGCCTTTTTCGGTGCAGAGGACATTGCAGGCAAATCTGCAAAAGAGGTTAAGCAACTCTTGGCTACTCAAATTGGCGTTTCTAGGTTTCGCCAACGGTTCTTCTTGGAAAATGGCTTGGTGGAGATTTCGGACGATGAAATTTTGGCTCCGGGTACCACGAAGGTCTGGCTGGTCCGTCTAGCCTTTGAACGAACTCTGGGAGAGGCAGATGAGCAGATGATCCAAGCCTGTCAAAGTAATGACACAGAGGTGCTTGAAAGGCTACTTCAGCACCCTTCTGATCCGAACCTCCAACTTCAGGATGGAAGCACAGCGTTGCACCGTGCTGCTTTGTACGGACATGTTCAATCCGTTGAGCTACTGCTTGAGGCTGGTGCTGACAAGAATCAGGCCACTACCAATGGGGGTCTGTCACCACTGTGGACTGCAGCTGAGCAAGGCCACTTGGAGATTGTCCGTCTGCTAATTGAAAGTGGTGCTGACAAGAACCAGACCACCAGAGATGGCGCATCACCACTGTTGGCTGCAGCTGAGCAAGGCCACTTGGAGATTGTTCGTTTGCTAATTGAAAGTGGTGCTGACAAGAACCAGACCACCAGAGATGGCGCATCACCACTGTTGGCTGCAGCTGAGCAAGGCCACTTGGAGATTGTCCGTCTGCTACTTGAAAGTGGTGCTGACAAGAATCAGGCCACTAGAAATGGCGTGTCACCACTGTTGGCTGCAGCTGAGCAAGGCCACTGGGAGATTGTCCGTCTGCTACTTGAAAGTGGCGCTGACAAGAACCAGAC
Source organism: Symbiodinium kawagutii (assembly GCA_009767595.1). Taxonomy (NCBI): domain Eukaryota; class Dinophyceae; order Suessiales; family Symbiodiniaceae; genus Symbiodinium; species Symbiodinium kawagutii. Next base: position 221,738 of record VSDK01028537.1, on the reverse strand, counting down.
CACTAGAGATGGCGCATCACCACTGTTGGCTGCAGCTGAGCAAGGCCACTTGGAGATTGTCCGTCTGCTAATTGAAAGTGGTGCTGACAAGAACCAGACCACTAGAGATGGCGCATCACCACTGTTGGCTGCAGCTGAGCAAGGCCACTTGGAGATTGTTCGTTTGCTAATTGAAAGTGGTGCTGACAAGAACCAGACCACTAGAGATGGCGCATCACCACTGTTGGCTGCAGCTGAGCAAGGCCACTGGGAGATTGTCCGTCTGCTACTTGAAAGTGGTGCTGACAAGAATTAGGCCACTAGAAATGGCGTGTCACCACTGTTGGCTGCAGCTGAGCAAGGCCACTTGGAGATTGTTCGTTTGCTGCTTGAAAGTGGCGCTGACAAGAATCTAACACCAGTGTTTTTTGCTGCGGCCTCAAGGCACAGGGATGTTGAATCTTTGCTGCTGTCGTGGAAGAGGCGAAGACGATAAGGTCACTCTGTGGCGCGGCCAGCGGGGAAAACCTCTGCAGATCGGAACCGTGTGTCAAACTCAAGGGGTGGATGTGTCCGCCCAAAGTCATGTGAGCGATGCAAAGGATTTGGTTATATTGTTGTGATATGTATATATTAGTATTCATCTTATAGTTATATATTTTGCCCGTGCATGCCCAAAGTGGCTGGTAATATATTAGCCAATCTATTTATCATGGGGTCATGACACCCATACTGGTGAACATTGCATCAACCAGTATCTTGGAAGCCTGAAACCCTACAGTCTATGTTAGATAGATTCACAAGATTTCAGTGGAGATTGACCATATGGTTTTGCGGGGGTGGGTAATTTTGTTCCTTTGATTTATGATCTGACCACCCAACCATTGAAGCGAAACCCCGAGCCAAAACCCCTACAGCCTTCACCACTAATTAGCATTTGGTATCCTTCAAGTCAGTGGGTGTCATGGTGACCATATCTACGGAGATCCTCCGAACATGGTAATTTCCAGTGTTTGTTTGGCTGTTATCCAGAGCTGGCCCTTCAAAGGGGGAGCGGAGCCAGGAGCTACCAGGAGGGTTCTGACCAAATGCTACTTGTTGGATTTGGAATCACAGTTAACCTAAGACATCTATTAGGAGATGGAAACAAAGATAGTTGTGTACAGTTGACGTGTACAGCCAACATGTAAACATCGTGTCAGATTGCACATTCCTTGACATACGAACTGACATTTCAAGTGGGTAGTCGGAACGCTCATGAACACGATGGAGCGAAACCTACAGATTCTACAAATGGATAGGTGCAAGAAATGAGCTAAGCTACAGTAATGCATGATCCGAAATTGACACCATATTTTGGGTGCCTCATGCAAATGCTTCGACACAGGGAAACATGTGTGACTTTCAAAGTTTATTCCGCTCAGAGTGATGGTTGGTTTTCCCAACAAACTTCGCTGTAGGGTCTTCAGCTCAGATTGGTTGTGATATCTTGCACTGTGGCTTCAGAGTTAGTTCCAGATTTTTCTGCTGCGTTTGCCAACGGGTTGTGAACAATTGTTTTTGGCATTGACCAGAAGGAGGTCTTGAAGGTTGACACAGTACAGGATCAGCAGGTGTGAAAAGAACAAAAAAGACGAACAAGAAGGAAGCAGGAAGAAGCAAGAAGAGATGAAAAAACCAAAGATGCAAACAATTTTTCTAGCACATTCTGTTCAGAACAGTTCAGATCACTCAAAAGATTTTCCTCGCAGTTGGGATACCACATGAGGTAGTAGTCGTGACATCCTGAGGATTGAGCTGTTTCCTAAGGAGGTGGGTGGGCCTGGCCAGCATCACTCCTCAGCTGAGGAATGGGAAGACTTCAGAGCCTTTGATGCCTGGGTCACCAACAGCTTGCACGACGTGGAGGAGATGGTGGGCCTGGTGGTGTTTCATCCTCGCAGCTTGGCGGCGGTTCATTTTGGAGCGCGGGGTTTCCAAAAGGTTTTTCACATGGCTGTAATAGCATGTATTGGTTTAAACCATGGATTAGTCAGATCAAAACAACAAAGTCAATGATTAACTCCATAAACTCATGATGATTTGATTAACTCCTTTAACCATTCATTGAAAATAGAACCAAGTCAATCATTAACTCCTTTAACCATTCATTGAAAACAAGTTGTTGGATGATTTGATTGAAAGGATCGAGTCACAAACGCCGGTGCTCGGACTCATTCGCCGTTCGCGGAGGATTTGCCCGATGGCCTTCATTGCCAGCAGAGATCACGGAGGGCAGCCGAGCCACTTGGGTTGAACATGGAGCGTACCAAGGGAGTGGTACGCCCTAGTTGTAGGTGGGGTTATACATAGAACTAGGGCTTACCACCTATTGCATAGAACAGGACAAGCTGTAGGTTGGTTTATATATATTTAACTTTATCAATACCCTACTACATAGAACTTCAGCAATAGCCTTAGACACCTTACACATGTTGTAGCCACTATGAATCATAGTTCTATCCCTATTTTTCAGTTATATGTCAAGTTCTCGTTCGACTGAGGGTGAACAAGGCTTTCAACCAACTTGTTCCGTTCCAAAGGTGTTGATTTGGCGCCTGCTGCTTGGAGTGGAACGATTTTCTCCAACAAATCCAGCTACAGTGAATGACCTAGGCACGAATGTGATGAGGTTGTCGACCATGGCTCAGTTGTGAATGATGATCCCCTACACCACTACCAGTACTAAGCCAGTCTGAATCTCATGCTTCATCATCAACCACTTAATCATGAAAAAACAACTCCATTACTTCACCAATGATAAGTCCAAAACTTAATCATCAAATCCATCAGCATCAATCACTAATGATACCAATAATCTTATTGGTTAACCTGACAATTAACCCTTAATCATCAATAACATTGACTAATCAACCAACCTGATTGATAAATGGATTAACCAACAATTATTCCATCAATCATCCAGGGTTAACCATCAATCATCCACCCTTCACCCTGGGGGAGATCCACCGCGCAGGTGGACCCCCCCCCGCAGCAGGTCACGTCCTTCTACCAGGAGTGCGACGGTCGCAAGAGCCGCCGCGCCCTGCCCGCGGCCGTCCAGTGCTTGGACGCGAGCCGCGTGGGCGTGCGCCGCGTGGGCGTGCGGTTCCTGGACCGGGGGTGGTGATCAGGAGATCTATGGGATGATGATCTAGGATGATATGTTCCGATTAAGAAATGATGAACCATGATTATAGGATGATGATGATGATGATGATGGTGATGATGATGATGATGATGATGATGGTGATGATCTACAAGGTGGGCCCCCAACCACTTATAAGATGGTTTATAAGTACCTTGACTAGGGTTCATTTCCAGTTATAGGGGTTTTAACCCAACTCGTAACCGCCAGGGTGTCCACCTTGAAGGAGACAATGATGTATAATAGTGATCTTATCATGATCTATAATATGTGAACAGTGATTGAAGCAATATTCAGATGGGAAGATGGGATGGGATACACGTACGAATATCAGATTACAGGATAATGCTTGATGATTGATTGTAATCCTAGAGTTTTACAGTCAGCAAGAACTTTTACCGAGCTATCAACCAATGGCAAGAATTATATACTGCTGACATCAGAAGCAATTATGCGGTTTCGCAATTTCTATGGTTATGATTAGACCTTGGTGTATTGAAGGGATCTTAAGTGACAAGGCGAACAGTCCTGTTGGGGTGACCCACGTATAGCTGAGAACATTATTTGTCATGCGAAGCAGATGATGGACCTGCGGTTTGCATGCGCAAAACTCATGAACTACTTGGAGTGACTAAATCATGACCAGGTGTCGATTGTATTGGGTCGATGTGGGGACATGAAAAGAAATCTTTTAGAGTTTTGGCTCCACACCTGAATGGTCCCTTACTGCCTTACTGCAAGAATTCAAGTGATGGCCAATGAACTTCCGAAAATTTAAAGTCTGCAGACTTATAAAGTTTTATAGAGTTTTCAAAGACCGACTGCTCCATAAGTTTGCGTCCAGAAAACTTGTGGTGGATTCCCAAATCCGAACAAAATCCCAGGAATACATGACCAAGATGTGGTGGTTTCGCAAATAGAGGTACCCCCACTTACCATTTATAGCAATAAAGCAGCCACAACTTTGGGGGATTCCCTATGGCTTGAGTAAGCAACAGATAGCATTTGTTTAATCATTATTGTTGGTGGTTGTTTCTTTCAGTAAGCATTACTAATGGTTATAACCCCTCTCAACCACTATAATTCCCTATTATCAACTATTATAATCCCCTTTCAACCATTGATTCCCTATTATTTACCTATTATTCACCACTTTTGATGGGTGAGGTAGCCTTTCAGTGAGGTTGACAGGCTCAAGATTCGGCAGGACGATGGTGTGGTGCAATGGGTGCCCATCGAATGGTTGAAGGACTTGGCTGACACGGAACGGGCAGTGCCTTGGCCGACCTGGGAGTCCGTGGAAGATGTGGTCACCTCTGAGCGAAGATGTCAGCCAGCATTCACTAGTAGATTTCCAGTATTTTTCCAGCATTAACTAGTCATTTCATGTAATTTCCTAGTATTTGACCAGCATTCACGAGTAATTTTCCAGTATTTGACGGGTATTTAACCAGTCATCTTCTAGTATTTAACCAGTATCTCTCCGGAATCTGGATGTTTTCAAGTTCCAGCTGTTCGTTTTTACGGGGGATTCTTACCAACAGAATTGCCAAATGACAGATGTTTCCCCAGAAGAGGCTTTGACCATTATTGATATCAAACAGATGTCCTTGCTCTCCTAATTTGGGATCAAAATGCATCCCATGATTCTGATGAGTAAAAGCATGCTCAGAAGAACCAACATGGAAGTGTAAAGTCATTGGTTGGTTTTCCTGGTTGTATCACTATCATGCCTACTGTCGCCAATATCTTCAGCTACCTATATTGTGTTCTGCCAAAACAGAGCCACCATGGGCAGATCCAGATGTGGTACCCGAAGGATCCACTGTGAGTGAGTTCACTACAAGCAATGGACCAATCTGAGGACCAACATCAACCAACCAATCGGTGGGTTCTGCCCAGGTGGACAATGTGCTGCACCAATCTCCTCACCCCACCGTCCATTTGATTCGGAGAGCGGCTCGGCTGCCAGCCATCGGCGCTCGCCTTGAATTCTCTGTTAAGGCTGGTCGAAACCCAAAAACCAGTGGGACGACAGGTTGTGAAGATGCCTAAGCTAGCCTGATTTGATTTGATTTAATTCAAACCAGTCTGAGTGATTCTAATTTTGATCCAGTTTAATTTTTGTGTCTACCCAGACACATGCATACATGGATGGACATGCGTGCATGCCTCGTGCATACCTGCCTGTCCGCCGGTTCATCAGTCTATCTATCCATCTCTCTGTCTATCCACCCAACCTACCCAGTCACCCACCCCACCAACCATCTACCCGAATCTACCCACCAACCCATCCACCTACCCCACCCACCCAACCCCTCCACCCCACCCCACCGCAGCCACCCCACCCACCACATCA
>VSDK01028537.1:192028-216156 GCA_009767595.1 Symbiodinium kawagutii | reverse complement strand
GAAGCCGTGGGGAAAAGGGGCGCGGCTCGCGATGCCATGGGATGCCATGGGATGGTGGGATCTGCAAGGTGGGCCGGAGGATGGCTAGGTCTGTGGATAGTGGATGGATATGAAGATCAATATTTGTGGATCATTTTTTTTGAGATATCTGCTGAAATTTCCATGTTTATGCATGTCATGGATGGGTTATGAAGGGTTTTATAGATGGTAAGTAGGCATTGTCTACGGACGAGCTGCCTCAGCTTGGCTGGTTGGTGGTTGGCAGTTGGCTGTGATGAACCGTCCCCATTGGGTACAGAGTATGAGTCTTTACGGAAAATCGAGTGTTTTTCACCAAAATCTCAGGTGATTCCGAGAGTATAAGATCTAAGCTCCGGCAGCGAATCTTTGATTCACAGTGGTCGGCTGCAGCTGTCATCATAGTCGCGATGGTGCTTGCCACAGCTCAGAGGAAAAGACACAGCCCAGTGGTGCAACTGCCGTGTGACACCGGTAACATCCAAACGATCACTGTGGGGACGAGAGCTCGCCAAGAGCACAGCACACACACCCTCTAGCGACCATGTTCAGCCTTCCAAACGATCATGCGGAGGCACGGCAGCAGTTGGTGAAATGTGAAACGACAGCACCAACACCTATTGCACTGCACCAATATGCGGACCTGGCCTCATTTAGCCATGAAGTGGCTTAGCATGACTGTCCATCATGATTCCAACATTTTCAGACTGCCCTGCCGTGATTTTCCGCGCAACTCTGGTTGGCCAGCGCCGCCATGGAAGCAGTTGCGTGCCCCGGCAGAGCGGCTTTTTCAGGTGGTCAATATACATTTGGAAGTGGTGGTTTACAATCAAGCACCGCCTAACCAACACATGGGGGCCTTTTTGTTTTGCTTGATGACTTTTTGAAACATGATTATATCCATGGTGTGACAGTATCCATGATGATAATGACAACAATCATAATGAAAGATTCACCAGTGAGAGCTGAGTAAGAGTCCCAACACCTATCACTGTCGGCCTCTTTGCTTGATCACCCTATGGCATCTATTTGGCATTACCACCCATGGTCGGTTGATCACCCACCTGTAGAGAGAATCAGGTATCACCGGCTCCACACACTTGGCGGGGAACACCAGCTGCTAGCTGCGGCCAGTGGGTTGATCAGCGCTGACTGTTTTTCGTCTCTTGTTTGCAACACATGACAAAAAGCCGTCCGAAATTTGTAAAGTGTTGGATGCCCACATGACAGGTCTTATTCAATCAATGGGAAGATACCAACCGACCCAATCAGATATCAGGTTTTATCCGATCAGAACTACACTGAATCATAGGTGTTGTAGTGAAGCTTTGGGTATTGTGAAGAATCAGTGAAAATGGTCATGGGTCAGTTTCACCCTGTGCCCCTGGTGTAACCTCATCAGCCATGGTATTCCCTATATTTGTTGGTTATCATCCCTCATTAGTTGGCTGGTTAATGTTGACCCATATGAGTTGCCACATGAGCCATGATCAATTGCCCGGTGGTTAGTTGTCTGAGGGGAGAAGGTCATCCAACGATATGGATTGATGGTCAGGCATGGGGAGTTTGGATCATGGCTTATGTGACTGCATATGTAGTTGATGGAAAGGCCCAAAGCCCACCACGAGTGATGGGTGGTTTTTGTGGGATGGTTGCCGTGGATCGTTGTGGATTGTTATAAATTGTTGGATGGTCATGGTTCATTCCCGTTTCTTGATTTTGGTTCTTATGGGTTGTTGCTGGTTTCTGTTTGTACTATTAGCACCATTTCTTTCAGTTCCCGCTTCCATTTGGGGCTTGGAGTTGCGATCCTTTGAACAGAGCAAGTATCAACCAACTCACCACACTGGGTTGGGTTCCAAGAATGGAATATTTGGAATATTCTCATATGCATCTTTTGATTAGGTTGGTACTTCGGAGTTTAGGAGGCATGTGTAGAGATGCACGACTTAGGCTGTGAGGTTGTGACCATAAAATATCGTGCTTCCCCCGTGGTTAGAAGCATTGGCCAGTTGCGCTTTAACGTGACATCCAGAACTATGGACCATCACATATGCTCCTCCAATTCTGCCATGCGTAGCTTGTGCTTTCTCGTCAAATCTACTACATAGGTGCTTTATCTCTATGCATCTCCCCTTACCTGACCTGACTTTCGCCAAGGGCACTTGATGGCAAGCCGGTGATATTGGACAATCTGCTTGGAGTGAGTCGGTTACAGGCTGGCAGGGGCAGCTCCCAAGACTCGCTACCAGTTCACAGGGATTGATATAACTGGGCATTTTGATCAAACCAATTAACCACTCGTGGGAATCCGCTTCCAAATGGACTTTGGTCCCTAAACTCTCAAATACTTCTCTTTCTCTCTCTCCCTCTCTCTGTGAGTTTTTCCAAACCCGATCATCCATCCATTGTGTTGAATCGCTATTTTTTTGCCTTGTCCAAAGCAAAAATCATTCTGGGGCTGAGCATCCATTGGGTAAGGGAAGGTGAACCTAGCTCAGCTGCAAGGCAAGTGTCCGAATTTTCGGCGGATGCAAGCCGGAAAAAGATATCGGGTAATGGGTAACCTTTGGTAGCCCTTAGCCATCGCCATAAATGGTTTTCGTCGGAGAACCACATGTTTTTGGTGATCATCATCTCTTGACAGCCACTTGTATGGTGAAAAATATTGGGCAAGAGAGGCAGTCAGTTGCTCAAGTGCTACCCTAGTCTCGATCCGTATCGGCTGTGGGAATCTCTGGAAACCAACCACTTTTTGCCGATCTTGTGCCATGGCTCCATGTCTCTTGGTAGTTTTCCCACAGCATATTGAGGTTACATCAATATAATTGGTAGGTTCTAATTTTGCTTTATCGTCTCCAATCATTGGCATATCATTATTCTGAACATTTTTAAAGAATAGCACTACTGCTAGTTCGTTCTTTGGCTACACGGGTGTTTCTCAAACTAGGGGTACCCGCAAATCATCCCATATTAACCAGTGACAGTAGTGAACCCACCAGTTTGGGGGGGTCCCCAATGGCTTAAGAAACCACCATATCGCTGCAAACAATATGGGTGTTTCTCAAAATAGGGGTACCCCTAAATCATCCATTAATAGTCATTGATAGTAATAAACCAAGCATTTAGCTTGGGGTCCCCTGTGGCTTGAGAAACCACCACCTGCACCACCTGTTGGTTATGCCATCCATGGCTGACACCAGAACCGCAGTTTCGCACCAGGAAGTATTGGCGGCGATCCTGCAACACCTGCAGGTGCAAGACGAGAGGACAGCGGGAGCTCGGGGGACTGGGCACTTCCAAGGTTGTGACCCCCCGGATGTTCCACCAATCATGTAAGCGTTAAACCCATGGGAATTCCAATGGATTCCAATGGATTTCATTTAGGGTCTTACCAACTCGTGGCTTGCCTTTTTTGTATGTTTTGCATGTGGATTCAAACGGAGATTAGACTTGGCCGCCATGAGAGCCCGTCCAGGAGCTATGTTGATTCACTTTTTGTGATCCTCCTTCGGCCTTCCCCTCATTTTCTCCATGTCTTTGGGCAATGACCTCCCTGCTTATCTTCCGACGGTAAACCGCGTCAGCTGAAGGATTTCATGATTTTTGCGCGTCGCTAGTGGGATTCTGAGGGGCCAAGGGCCAAGCAGTCGGTTTCCAACTCGCTGCCAAGTGACAGCTTCTTGTTGTGGCCCTCAGTTCAAAAAAGGGTTGGCAAAGTAGACCAAATATGTGTGTTTCTCAAAAATGGGAACCCCCAAATGGCTGGTTTACTACTGTAGATTGTAGATGGTTTAATATTGGATGATTGAGGGGGTATACAATATCGTTTGGACAACTTTGTTATTTGTAAAAAGACAAGATTTTAAACACCTCAAGACAGAATTTTGACAGAATATTGGTATTTAAGGAGATGTCGTGTGTTTATATGTATATAGAAATCATGTAGGTATATTGTGTGTACATTGATTACATTCATATCTTCATAGACTTGCACCAAGACCTGCATGGTGCGCCAGCAACGCCAGGATAGCAACGTTGTCCTCCAATCTCAGCGAACTTCAAACTTCGCAGGCGAGTCTGGGGGCGCTGTGGCCTACCTTACCCTGGTAAATTCGCCACTAATTCGAGGGGTTTCCAACGTCGATTTTCCCATCAACCAACCCGTTGCGAATCAACCAGGAATTACAGCACCCAAGTGGTTAATTGTCGGAGATCCATGTTTCACAGTGGTGAATGATGGGAGTATTCAGGTTGGCAATTGATGTCAATTTCTATGGTTGTTGACCTGATGGGATGGTCACCCAATCAACTGGATAACTGGATAACCATTCTCCAACGAATCCCGTTGACTTCTTGTGGGGGAATCCATGGCCGGGCAAACATCGACCATTTTCACATCACAAACATGATGACGTGTTGGACTTTCTTTGGCAACCACAACTGTTCGCAGCTACAACATGCTTGCTGTTTGTTTTGCCACATTTTGGTTGCAGAAAGCATGCGCGACCTTCAAGGGTGTCCAGTTTTGGGTGATGCGCTTAGTTTACGTCCTGAAATTCAGTTTTCATTTCTCGGGGAAACCAATGAAAACCCCGTGGTTTCAAAGGGACCAGACCACCTTGCATGGTTGCTACCAACCATCATGATGAGCATTGAGAACCGCTTGTTTATTCACCACCTGCACTATTCATGATTCCCCACTATTTGTAGCCTAATGGCTACCCAGGATTAATAAACCCCTGGTTGATTAACTAGGGCGGTTCCCATTTTAATGGAAAACCAAGGCCTTTAGGGGATACCCCCTATTAATCAACCAGGGGTCTATTAATCCTGGGTTACCATTAGCTTAGTGTTTATGACCAATCTGCAAGTTGCTTATCCATGTGGTTCGCCGCTGACGCTCAGCCGTGATGTTGTCAGTTTCAGCTTTCCAGGAACGCCTCGCAGAGCGACAGCGGGAGGAGCGGAAAGCGATGGCTGGTAAATTCTCGGGCAGAACCGTGTGGTGTCGCGGTCTGCTTTCAGAATTCAAAGGGTGTTGTCAATATGCCTGCATGAAATTTCATGGAACGTTCAATTTCATGGAACGTTCAATTTCATGGAACGTTCGTTGATGGTCCATCCCAATTAATTCTCTGGAAAGTAGATCATATCAGCCCCATTGCAGCCCGAGGGTTGTAAATTTCAACCTTTTTACTACATACCTGCAATGAGCGATCCAATGAGAAGAGCTAAAACACTTGGCTGTGAAGCTGGGTTACAACCCAGCAAACTGATGGGTTCTCTATGAATAATGGCTATTATTGGATGGCAAGGAGGTACCACCATTGACGGATACACCCAGATTGCTAGTAAGGCTTTCAACTTTTCAAATTTCAGCTCCTGTGGCCGCGAAAACAAAATGATCAACCTCGAGAAAAGCCCCCAATGGGGAGCCAAACACAGAGTTGTCCCACAGATTTTCCCAAGATGTCCGCGACAGTGACAACAGCACCAGTATCTTATTGTTTGTGACCACCATTGACCACCGTATCAGTTTACTCTCACCAGGATCGATCCTAATTAACTACAACTATCCACCAGCAAAACCAGCATTGATCATCAGCAACATTCACATTGATCAGGTCTCTTCACCAGCATCACCGGAATCATCACCAGCACCGGCTTGATCATCAAATTTGATCATCATTCACGAAGATTTCACCATTGAGTCCTCATTTCACCAACATTTCACCATCAAGTCCTCATTTCACCAACATTTCACCAACATTTCACCAATATTTCACCAACATTATCACCATCAAATCGTCATCCCCACATGGATCACCCGGCCCCCCAACCGTGACTCAGCTGGTAAATTTCGGAGTCGCGCAGGACCATGCGCAGGCCTCGGCCCAGCTTTCCACACAGGAGTGACTGGGGCAGGTGCTGATTGACATTTTTTGATGTGTAAAATAGGGGGATTATAGTGGGACTATAGAGGGAGAACTACTGGCTGGTTTAGTTTATAGGGGGATTAATTATAGTGGGATATAGTTAGTTATACTTCTCTGAACCAGTAAGATGAATAGGGGGGTTATAGGGGGATTATACTAACCGGTTTAGTTATATCATAGTGGGATTATAGTTCAGTTGATTCCCAGTCATCTTATTGGTTCAGATGTGTTATAGGGGGATTATAGTCAGTGAGAATAGTCAATGAGTCGGGCGTGAGATCGTGAGAGTGACAGGACTCATTTGGTTGGTTGATTCACATTTTTTGATGTCATGTTTTAGGGGGATCATAGTGGTTAACAATCGGGGATAATAAGCAACAATAATAGTTAATAATATAGTGAGGCAACTAGTTGGCGGTTTTATTCATATTTTTTGATTTTCACAAATGTATTAGCAGTCGTGGTTGGTTGATTGACTTGCGCATATTTTTCATTGGGGTGGTTCAACCACCAAGCAGTCATGATGGAGACATTGGTAGGTCAATGATAGTGAATGATGTTGGTGAATGATATTTCATGATGGTTAAGAATAGTTTCTGATGGTTAACAATATCTAATACCTCTTATGATGCACATTGGTTAGTTGTATAAAGGTACAGGAAACTATGCCCACCCGAACAGGTAAGATTCTTCGCTTACATTTGCTCGGGAAAGCCGATGCTTGTGGTTCAAGGCTGTGAGGTGCCAGTTTGGACAGCAAGTCTATGATCATCTTTCATAAAAACAATCATAGACTTGTGCATCCAAGAAACAAGCATCCAATCTGGGGGTTAAGTCTGCATGAAAAAGCAAACAATCTGGGGGTTCACAAGTTTCATCTGCAGCCATTTAGGTAACGAACCTGCACAAGAAACATCCTAGACTTCATTTGAGATGTGATAGGGGAGACGTGGAAAAGTTGAGCGAAAGCGGAGTTTCGATTCAGTTGAACAATTGGGCTTGGACATTGGAATTGAAATCACAGCAATCAAGCATGGCAGCTCTGCAAGAACACACATCGCCAGATTTGAGCACTACCTGTGTGGGGCCTGAACCAGCAAGCACACTGGGACCAAGAAAAGTGCGCCAAGCAAAAGTCAGCAAGATGCTCCCCATTGGAGAAGTCGAGTTCGAATTCGCCCTATGATTCAACTCAGCTCCATCATCACATCCTCAAACCAAGCAGTAGAACCAATCCACAGTTGGCAGCTTGAAACGGCTCACTGGTTTCAACCTGGCAAGCCAGGTGGAACCCATTGGTCGGTTCACCATTAAGACTCATGCAACAGGTGCCAAGTCATCGAATCACCAGAGGGCACCAAGTGTCACGAGCGCTGTGTGCTGCCAATGTAGACTGGTGCCCGAAAATTGGTCTATAACATTGGTTCAAAAGCCTGTGAATCGCTAGTGGTGTAGAATTGGTCTCCCAGGTTCAATGTACAGCTAGCCCTTGTACACCACTAGTGATTCAAAGGAGACCATTGGTCTTCCCAACATTGGTCTCCCCTCACTGGAGAGGAAGCAAGGCCGCAAGGCATTGTCAACCACCCAGCTGCGCAGGAACACCTCCTGGCCGAACTGGTCTCTGGGCCGGAGTTGGCATGCTTGGATTCCAGAATTAAAAAACAGAGTAACAAGTCATAGCCATGATGACAACGACCATGATTACATGGCCATGGGTCTATATTGATCAACCAACTAATGGTGGATTTCCACCAACAAAAATAAGGGAAACCAATGGTTAATGATAGGGGAACCAGGGGTACGGGGTTTTGACCCACTGCCACATATGATAATTGATGATGATCACAACCACCAGAATGATATTAATGATAAGGTGATAGTAAGTGATGAAAAATGTCACTACAACATAGCACAGATTGCCAATGTTGATATCACATCGGTAAAGCTTATGTTTTAACATGTGGCTGTGGGTCAAAACCCCGTCCCCCTGGTTCCCCTATCATTAACCAGGCTGTCTTCCCTATAGTTTGTTGGTTATTACCACCCATCATTGGTTGGTTAACTGCTTGACCCATAGCCATGTTTTAACCAGAAGTTTAAGCCATGTTTCCACCATCGAAAGATCACCACAGTGGCTGAGACATGGTGGATTGCCACCGGCACCAACCATCAACCCGTTGGGGGGTTTTCAGGGAACATGGTCCACTGGAACATGGTGGTTTCTCAAGGCAGTGTGGGGACGGCTATGGATGGTTTTGTTCCAGAAGTGGACAACATAAGGATGATTTGGGGGTATCTTAATTGGAGAATCACCTACGTGAAGATGGAACACCACCTACCAACAGAAGAACATCGCCAAGTGTACAATTGGAACAGCACCAACCACCAACAGTGAAGACAACACTACCAGCCAGCCGTTGGAAATCACCAGCCATAACCACTGGGAGAGAACCCACCACTGGACAGTTGTTTGTCGCCATGGTGTACCTGGTTTAGCGGTACTCATGGACAGCCCAAAAGGGCAGCGGAAGACGACCGTTTTTCGGCTGCGAGGCATTTCTGATTCGTTTTTCTTGTGGACATTTTTTTCGAGAGTATAATGTAATTCATTTGCATTATATAGAGATATATAGAGTAATTATATTATTTCTGGATTACTTTTTGGAGAAAACAAGCAAAATACAAGAGAGCGCTTGGAAAGCAAAAGAAGCACCTAGCATCTCCAACAAGCTCACTCGGTCGTATATCTAAATCTTTGATCGGAGTGTCCTAGTCGAGTCGCTATACTGGCATGCTAGCGCTTGATAGATTGTCTGAGGTTGATGGTATATTCTCCAACCAGCCCAGTCGTCTTCAAATGCCAGAATGGATAGAAAAATCTGATATCGTGAAATTATCATACTCTTACTTATGGCATCACATTATGCAACATCACTGCTTGCTGGCACTAATGAATACACCCATATTACCACCATAGCGGTAGCGACATGAAAACATCATGGTCCATGCTGAGAACAGTGCGATGCCATATCATTGGAACGTTGTCATCGTGAATTTATAATGACATTGCTACAGTATGCATAGGGGGTACTCAGAATAGGGGTACCCCCAGTTATCATCCTTTGGCTAAGGGGTCGTTTCGGGCGTTATTTTTTACAGTGTTTTGGAGAACTGGTTTGCTGCAGTGTTGTATACTTGACTTCAATGTATTAAGACTTGCTGCTCCAGAGGCTACTGTAGTATAACCGCTGTGCTGCAGTTTCTGTAACTCTTCTACAGCTGTAATTGCAGTTTCTGTGTTGCAGACACTGTTCCCCAGTACTGCGGTGCAGAATCTATGGTGCACTTTTTGTATGCCTGCTTGGTAACAATATTTGCTGCAACAATGAAATTCCTTTTTTTTTGGTAGAGTTTACACAATACTTGCACCACAATAACTGCAACACAATAACGTCACAATAACTGCAGCGCAGTAATTGCAGCACGTAGCTACTACACAACAACAGCAACACAGTGATTACAACACAGTACCCTCACAGAAACTGCACCACACCAACTGCAGCACAGTACCTTCACAGTATCTGCAGCAAAGTAGCTGCACCACAAAAACTGCAACATAATAACCCCACAATAACTGCAGCACAGTAATTGCAGCACAGTAGCTACTACACAATAACAGCAACACAGTGATTACAACACAGTACCCTCACAGAAACTGCACCACACCAACTGCAGCACAGAATCTGAGAAACTGCAGCACAGTAGCTACTACACAATACCTGCAGCACAGCAGCTACTACACAATACCTGTGGCACAGTACTTGCAGCACAGTAATTGCAGGACAGTAGCTACACAACAACAGCAACACAGTAATTACACAATACCTTCACAATGCCTTCACAACTCTCTTGGGGCAACTCTTGCGGTTGAGAGTTGCCAGCACCCCCCCCCCGCCACCACCACCTTACCCACCCGAAGAATTATTGTGAAGATATTGTGCAGCAGTCACTGTCTGGCAGCTACGGTGCTCCAATTACTGTGTTACAGTTAGTGTGCTACAAGTAATTTTTTTTAATTGGAAAAAAATCAACATGAAGCGACGCCATGAAACACTGTAAAAAATAACGCCCGAAACGACCCCTTAACCCATCCTTTATATTGACCATTTATACTCCTAATCCAGCCCAGGCTCCCCTGTTTTGAACAACCACCATATAGTAGTTGTTTCACCATTTTTGTTGGTGACGATCCCATATGAATCCCCACTAACCACAACATAATCCCCTATAGTCAGGGTATACCATACTTAATCCCCTACCATCTGGGGGTATACCCTTAACAATCCCTACTAACCGCAACTTCATCCCAGGGTCACCACATGGTTGCCAGGGTCCGGGACCCTGGCGCCCAGGACGAGCGCTCCAAGAATGCCAAAGACTTGGCACTGGAGGCGCCAACGGAGTGGCCACGGGATCTGGAGCTCGGCCTTGGGATATGGCGGCCATGGGACATGGATACCAGGGAGCTGACTGGTGGTTCCGACCGGGCCGCCAGTTTGGGGTACCCCCAAGTCATCCCCTATCAACCATTTACAGGGATAAACCAACCATTTTGGGGGGTGCCTCATTTTGAGAAGCCAGCATTTCGGCGGGAGAGCGATGAGTTCTTTGGAGATCTTTGGAGATGCTACGCCTTTTTGATGATCTTCTGCAACTCGACGGCTAGTCGCAACCATAGCAACCATCGCTATGACTTGATCAAGAGGATGTCCAAGGCTTCATCCCGGGGTGGCTGTATACCAAGCAGAATCAGCATAGCAGGTGCACTGCCAATGAGTATAGGTGGGACCAGACGATGGTCATGATACAAATGCGTACGACTTACCCCCTTGCTTCATGAGTTTTCTTAGCCTTATGGTCTACACATCCGAAACACAGACTTCTACAAAACCTTGAATTTTCGGGTGAGGTTGCTAAGAAATCATGTCATCTTCCTTTCTCTTGATTTCCCCCAGTTCTATTGCCAACGATCGTCAATGGCTGAGGTTGGCAATTCCTTCCTACCATTCAACCTCCTTGTGCAGATTCCTTGTCCAGCGGTCCTGAGGTGGATTCGCCCACAACTGCAAACTATCAACCATTAATCATTAATCATTCTCACCAGCCAATATGAACGAATCATTGATTGCTAACAATGGGATCAAACAGTAGTAACAGAATGTACTATTACTTCTTGACAATCATTCACCAATCATCAACCATTCATAGAGGGAAGGTGTAGGGTCATTAACCCCCTATGATCAACCATTAACCATCATCAACCACAATCATGACCATGAATATCCACGAATCATAATGTCTAAAATCAACCGCAATCACTAATTTATCATTGACCATAATGAACCATCAACTTCCATTAATCATGATCAAACCACCATTCTCCCTCAACTTCCCATTGTCAATCATCTATTATTAACCATCACACCAATATCAACCCATCATCATGAACTAAACCTCCATTATTAGCCATTCTAAACCAACGTCCATTCTAAACCAACGTCAATCATCGTCAACCACCAGGGTCCCTAGCTGCCGACCGCTAACTGCTGCCCAGCACGACCCAGGCCTTTCGCGGACAGGCGCGTGCCAAGATTCTGCCATTTTCCCATTGGAATGGCCATGTTTTTAACAATGCAACCCTATTCATCCATGCAGCCCCAATGGGAAAGCAACTTTTTTCCGGTATTGATACTTTCGTGCTTTTTTCTTCTTTTTCAGATGGGTGTCTTCAAAGATTGAAGGGTCATTTTGCTAACAGGCTCTTTGGATCTCTTTGGGTGTTCACCTCCTGAGAATCTCCTGTAGTTTTCGTCTAACTGGATAGCCTTTAGTCGTATCCTTGATGATTGCTTGACACGGACCCTGTGTCAAGTCTCATCCCAGTGGATAGGTTTGCGAATGAGACAGCCATCATTCTCGATCCCTTGATCCTTTGCGCTGGTCCCCTAGATTGAACAACATACCAATGCCAACGTCAACAAACTTATTGATGACTGCTTGTTTCTGGGTGCTACTCTCCATCAGTATAATTCTTATAAGTTGTTGGTAATATAGTTATTTATTGATATGTATATATATATATGCATATCTATAGTAATGTTAATACATCAATAGATTTACCAACAATAGACTTGTTGTGTAGTAATAACTGGCAGAATAAACCAAGATATGGTTGGTATATCCATGGTATATCCCCTATTATTCTTGGTTATAACCCCTTATCATTCACCATCACAATCCCCTCAAGAGCAATTGAGAAACTAATAGTAAACACTTTAAGCATATAAACATCTAATTCTTGGTTTATCGCCTACAACCCCCTATTAACCACTATAAGCCCCTAGTAGTAAACTGTTGTGAGTTTTGTTCGATCAACCATCGCTTCCTTGAGTTGGTCCACGAGTCCCGGGTGCCTTTGGGTCCTCGCCCTGCCAGAGCGCAACGCGACGTCCTCGCATCTTGGGTCTAGGCAGGGCTGTGAGGGTCATCCTGGGGGTTGTCCATGGCCATGGTGTACCTAATATCCATTCAAGAATAGACTAGGAAACCAGCAGGTTTTGGTTTACACTATTTTTTGGCTAACCCATGTGGATCGAGAAAAGTGATGATGAAATGGACCTTGACTCCCTCAATGTCTGCATCAGCTAAAAATGATCACTTGCAAAAAATTGTTTTGCACTTGGGCAAATCATCCCGGAAATCACAATTTTTGCAGCTTTCCTCTTGGTTTCCAGTGAAACTGGAGGATGATTTGACTCAAACAAAGCAGAAGATTGAGCAAGAGCCAAACGATCCAATGTTTGGTAGCCAAATCTACCACCTGGTTTCTTCGGGACATGAGCCAACCCTGTGTGGAAAGACAGCCAACCAGGATGGTTCTGCCCTGGAGCCTCGGCGCTCATCAGTTTCTAAGCCGTTGCGGTCAGCTACGGGCTGGCGACGTCAGGCAGCCCCATGCGACGTCTTCCAGAAGAGGAAGAGGAGGATGACGCAGGCACCTTCGGTGGGCGCTGGTGAGCCCTTATGGGTCCATCAATTGAAGCCCCGCAAGGCATCGTTGGAGCCCGGCAAGGCATCGGAAAGTGATTTTTTTAAATTAAGGCCGGATGGAACCGAGTTTTAAAGTGATCTAAATGAGTGGAACCAATCAAAAAGTTCCCGAATTTTAGAAGGGAAAGGGGCTGGAGAGCATATCATTTTGAGGTCAATAACATTTGGGGGGTTCTCAAAATTTGAACCCCAAAGATGATAGGTTTATTGCTACAAACGTTTAAGATTGGATGATTGGGGGGTACCCCTATTTAAGAACCCACCATATAGAACTGATACAGTAAGACCATCTGAGACCAACATTTCCGGCGACTTTGTGAAAGGTGCAGCACCTTGGGCCTGGTTGGCCAAATTCGTGTATAATGATCCACAGCAGTACTAGACATATATCGAAGGTAGACGGATGGCCAGGTAGTTGGCTAGATGGATGGATGGGTAGATAGACGGGTTGTGAGCTAGACAGATAGACGGATAGCTCCATGGATCGAAAGTTAGCACGTAAGCAGAGCAAACAGACTGATCGTAGTTCTGTATGGAAAAGAAGTAAAGAAAGGTCAAGAGGTTGATAGTCAAATAGACGAGGTGCATGTAAGCAGTACAACAATCAGACGGATGCACAGACTATCAGACAGGCAGACTCTGAGAGCCCTCTTTCCGGGAACCGTTCTATCATGCAGACATCTCGGCCCCCCTCCCTCTCCTATATTTCTTTTTTTGCAACCTTCGGCCACCGCGCCGCACCCAAATTTTTGACGTGTCCTGGATTGTGCAGGACGGGTGTATCCCTCGACGCCAGAAAGCTTGTCAGTTCAGGTTGTTGTTTGAATATCTCAGGGACATTTTCTGGCTTCAGCATCTTGCCATGTGGGTTCTGCAGAAAAATGACAAATACTCTTTCTTGCAGCCCATGAAACACTCAGCTGATCACATCCTCCACTCCTACGGGTGTGCCCACCAAGTTCTTTGATGCTATTCCCATTCATCCTCATTTGTATTCATCTGTGTTTTTAATAGGCGCACATTTGTGTTGTGCTTAAAGCGCGTGTCAAGTGTTACAAAAACAAAGGCGCCGGGGTCACAGATAATGGTTTGTGATGCACATTAATGCTCGATGGTATATAATCACTGGTCACGGGCGATTGCTCATGATGAACACATGTGGGTTGACAAGGGTTACTAATACGTAATCACAATATGGATGCGATGCTCAGTGATGGCTGCTTCAGTATCCAATGAAACGTCACCAACATGTTGAAGATGCTTGAAAACGGCTGATAAACCAACCTGTTACCTTATATTGTCAAATGTGGAAACCAAAATGGACGAATCAATCATGATTGCGGCTGATTGATCGCTTTAGATTGAAAAGGCAAATGATAATTGAAGACACCTGTATTCATGATGATTGATATGGGTTGATAGTGATCAATTAGCAACTCCTGGGGTTGATGCATGTCAACCCAACTAGTGCAACTACGTGACAAAACTATCAGTCGATTAATGCGGCAGCTGGCATTTCTGAACCTACGAGGTATTTGAGCAAAGATAATACGAAGCCATAAGGTGGTTTCTCAAAATAGGGGACCCCCTGAATCATCCAATAGTAGTCATTATTAGTAATAAACCATCCATTTTGGGGGTCCCCTATTTTGAGAAACAACCATAAAATACAATGGGAACGCGCGACTTTTAATTGATTTGATGGGATCATGCACAAGGCCTTGTTGAGCTCCCCTTTTGGGGAGGAGGGGTGGTTGCGTTCCCACATCAACCGCAGAATCCTGGGATTCAAGGAACATAGAATTGGCTATGGGTCAATATTAACCAACCAATAATGATGGTAATAACCAACCATTTTATAGGGAAAACAATGGTTAATAATGGGGAAGCAGGCGTACAGGGTTTTGACCCACAGCCAATTCGGAACTGTTTGGTGGATTCACACATTTGATGTTTTCTTAAAGTAGAGGATCCCTCAAAATGGTTGGTTGGTAAGTACATAAATGACTATGATGATGATTTAGGGGTCCCCCATTTTAAGCAATATCCGTTTATTCAATATCCACTTATGATGGATGATTGTGAACTGTCTCGTATTGATAAAAATCATATTTGGAATGATCAAGCTGCTTAAAGAGTTGTTTACCAAGACTCCTTAATATCTATAAACTGTGAGTTGATCAACAATGGAGTTTCCCATTTGGTGGCTTATCAACTCTACCTATCAGGGATGATGGGTTAGCAGCAAGCGGCACCCATATTTTCGGGAGAGGATCTTACACCAAAAGCACAAAATCATCACGATCCGCTGTCATTCAAAGCATCGACCAACAACATCAGTTGATAATGGCTGTAGACATGGGGGTTAGCAAGGAATAACAATCAACAATCAACAATAACAACCAATTGCACTCAAAATTGATGGATGCACAGGAACATTTTTGCATGATTGTGAGACGTTTGAGATTGTGAAAGGGACATGTTTCAAGAAGTCCACTTTTTGGTACCACTGTGAGCCCAGTTTCAGAACCGGTGCAGGTGAGCGAAAGCAGGTCCGAGGGGTGCCGGTGTGGAGTGGATGCTCAGGTTGATCCAGGGTCTGCGATCTCCATGAGCGTAGCCCGAGTACTACTACCACGACTACTATTGCTACTACGAGTACAACAAAAAGGAACGACAACAACAACAACAAGAAGAAAAAGAAGAACCACTTCCACCACTACCACTGGTTACCACTACCACTACCACCACCACTACCATTGTGCTACAGGCACCACCACTATCATGAACCATTCCAATCACTACCATTTCGCAGCCAACTCCAACGGTCACGCAGCGGCAGGTCCCTCTGTCAGCTGAGCCCAGAACCAGATGGGGGGTGGGCGGAGTGAAAGCCAAGCTGTTGGTTGGTTTGATCAGTTAGTTGGTTACTTGGCCGTTGTTACTGATTAGTTGGTTAGTTGGTTAGTTGGGTAGTTGGTTAGTTGGACGTTGTTACTCCTGTTTTCTAGTGATTCAATCAGGTGTTTTATCCTTTATGAATCTATGAAGAAGGAGGGGATGGAAAAGACTACGCTTCTATTATGAGGAGCCCAAGGAGCCCATATGTCGAGGTGTCGCAAAGCTGTTTATTTTAACGCATATATCTTTATCCTTAAGCTGTTTATCTTAACGCTGTTTATCTTTCCACAAACAAAACGCATAATCTTAGTTTGTCTTATCACCACCAGTGTTGTTCATTGGCAGATCAATTCAACTCCGAATGAATTATCAATCCTAAAGAACCAAGCATCCAAATTAGCCCCTGAGATCTGTGTATCACGCTATTAGATAAGATGACTAGAAGGTGGGCCCTCCAAACATTGGCTGAGTTGGTGAACACAACTACGGTAACTACATACCAGTTGTGGTAGGTATAGCCGGTATAGCCATAGTTGCATGGCTCATTAGCCAACTTGTAACTTGGGGGTCCTACCTTGTTTAACCCCCGAGATCAGTAAACAACACGGGTTGGGACCGAAGAGATTGAGAGACGGTAAGAACTTCACCAGGTAACAACGGCGATGGGATTCTTGGCACTGGCTGGTATCACTACGGCATAACTTGCAAATGGCCGATTAGTAGATATAGAGTGGTTTCTGAAAATGGTTAATATATATGGTTGATATGTTTTAGGGGACCCCTAATGTTTCTCAAAATAGGGGACACATAACATGTTTTTTGGGAAATGGTTGATAAATTGGATGACTTGGGGGGTCCCATATTTTGAGAAACGTCCATATACAGTGACTGACAAGAGTAAAGGCATATAGAGAGCAATATAAATGGCCTGTACAAATGGCCTATTAGATAGCTATAACCATAGGAGAACCCAGCCGTGGACATGAACAGTAGTGAATACTGTAACTCTTACAAATGCATATCAAGCAGATAGTATCGCCTCTTTGTCAGCAGGTTAATATAATCGCCACAGGGATTGTATCAACGGCAAGCCTCTCCTATCTCCAAGCAGCAACCAAGTAAGGTCAGCAGTGACCTGAGCGCTGCCCTTCCCATGGGCTTCTCTACCATCTGGCAGGATGGTTCCGATGATGATCCATGGAATCCATGCTACAAAGAATCACCTGACAGCGATTTGATCATAGCAGTTGATGGCTGGTCCCAATTGGTCGACTATACTGACAGCTGCGAATGGGTGAGCATTACGGTGAGTATGCTATCCCGGTCGCCACCAGAAATAGCATATCGTTACTAGATGGTATCAGCATGTATCAGCTAGAATCAAAGTGCCCCTTATCATTCTTTGCCGACAAAAAAATAAGGGAGCTGACAACTCTTTAAGGATTGCAAAATCCGTAGCAACTACTTCCAACAAGAAGTCAACGGCAAGCAACGGTTGCGAGCCATTTTCGATTGTTCATCTTGACTAATGGTGGATTTTCCACAACGTGATGCCCCTTCACAACGACTTTCGTCGGTTTAGAAGCCCACCTGTTAACAAGATATTGACCACAAAAGCAAGCGTTGGTGACGACAGGGGCATATATCACCGATGGTTGCAGGTGGTGCTGCCCGGTAGATGGGCCCACCCGACGCGCTAGTCACGAGCGCGAATTGCCATGATCGTTGCTATAGATTTTTCTTTTTACTCGAAAGTACTTGGGATTTTTTGGACACAGGTTTTTTTGAGGGGTTAATTATTATCATTGAAAGTACTTCTAGACATAAATAGACACTGGTGGTTTCACAGCTAGTACGCTTGGATAGCGAAAAGGTCTAATAAATATCAGCACCAATGGCGTTTGATATTAGTGACAATTGTACTTTTGTCAACAATGAAGTGTTGGCATGTTCATTGTCAATAGTACTATCATTCCTCGTAGCGCAAACACTTGTAAAGACAATGCCACGGGTAGTTATTATTGTTACCACTAGTGCTCAAGTGGTCAATGTGACCATTTGTAGATACTACCTGATAGTAGTATATTGGTTGCAATACCTAGGGTAGTTAAACTATTTGTCAATGTTCCTACTAATGATCATTACCAATATGGTGAATTCTCAAAATAGGCGACCCCCAGAATCATCTATTTTTAGTCATTTCTAGTAACAAAAGTAGTAATATCTTAGAGTCATCTTCGATGGTTCTTCAAAAGGGTGCTTCTTCAACTGACATTGCACCAGAATGTGGCTAAAAAAATCCCAACAAATTCCCAGTAGATTCAAGAAGCATCAGTAGCCACAGATTATGAGAATGATGTGACATATCCAAGCCAAAACTATCAAAGTGGGATGGCATCACCAGAGCAAGAGTTTCACAATAGAAACCCAAGCTCAGACCAATGATTTGAAATTGGAAAACCTTGGAGTGGGAAACTGGGATCACTAGTGCCTCAGCTTGGGTCACAGTGGGACATTGGCCAGGTCAATTGAACTCAGCTGTGCAGGCTCAGGTAGTTGATCTTAGCTAGGTCTTTTAGCCACAGTGCTATCATGCCTAGGGGAAAGAGATCCACCAGAAGGAAGCACCACAAGCAAAGCTTGGGTCCTGACTGGAGGGATCCCAGGTATGCCATGGAGCCTCCTCGGTGGGTGAAGCCATATGCTTATGGTGCTTTCAGAGACAGAGATGAGTCAGAAAGCTCATATTCAGATTATGAGTCCAGTGACTGTGAGTCCAAGAAGAAGTCTGAAAGGATGCTTGGCTTTCTTTTATTCTACTGAGCTGGCATTGGGGAGTTATGGCTAATGATATGTGATCAGTGGTTAGGGTTGTAAACTTCCCAGGGTTTGTTGCTTTTGAGGTGGGAGCTGTTGGGAAGAATCCTTCATTATTTATTTTGTGCTGCCCCTTCTTTCCCAGGAAATCCAAGAAGCATGAGAAGGACAAGGACAAGGACAAAGACAGAAAGTCCAAGAAAGAGAAGAAGGACAAGGGAAACAAGGACAAGGAAGACTCAGAGAATGATGGTGATGGCCCAGAGGGGGGCAATGCCCAAGCAATCCCACAGTAACTTAACTTGACTTGTCTCAGGGACATCACATTTGAAGGGATGTTGGTGTTGTGTGTGTATGTGAAGTGTTGTTGATTGCTTCCTCATTTGGAGGAAGATGGCATAGGCAAGAATCATCATTAGCACCACCACCACCACCACCAGCATCATCACCATCATCAGCAACAAAACTATTACTATGTGCATTAAGGATGTGATGTAGGCACCATCCATGCCAAGATGTGCAAACACTTACCACTACTGAGCATCATGGACTGAGGCATTGGGTGCATTTGGGTGCTGAGTATGCAGACACAGCCAAAGATGGCTTTAAGTGCATCAGCAAGAAGAACATTGTGCCCAGGGGACCCAAGCTGAAGTGGCTATCTGCTATGGACCCTGGAAGGTTTCCAACCAGTGACTTGGTTCAATATCGAGGCATTGGGGCCATGGGGCCTGCCACTGAAGTTCATATGTCATTGTTGTTGCTCCATTGCACTGCAGTAAGCCAGTATGCCTGAGGGTTCTCTACACAATTCAGTCTTAAGTGATGGGATTCAGAAGCTTCATATCATCACCATGCATTTGCCTGCCTCCCTGCTTGAGGCACAACATGCATGCTGTCAGACCTGGAGTTGGAGCAGATGGTCTTTTGCTTGACCAATATGGGCCCAAGGATCAGCCTCAATGACTTGGATGTTTCCACCAAGGATGAGCTGAAACTTGGCTTGGGGATGGGGAACATGGTTTGACACTGATGTACTTTGACAGGCAGAATGGTGAATTACCCAGGGCCCAAAAAGTAGATTACTAATTTGTGACATTGACTGATGTTTGGCTGCCATCATGCCATGGTCATTGAGATGGTGTTGAGTTTGGGTGGGTGGGTGAGTGTCTCTGTGTGTGTGTGTGTGTGGGAGTCTACTTTTGGCTGCTCAGGACAGACCTGATGAAGAAACAATTTGATAGGGTGAGCCAGCAGACCAATGGTGCAAGGCTCCAAGGAATTGCAGTGCCTGGGCAGTGCATTGGGGCAACAGGCAGTGCATGTAATGTGACATCATGGAAGCTTCACAGCAATCCAATCAATCAATCCAATCAATCAATCCAATCAATCAAACATCATGGAAGTTCACCTGGTCTGGTTTGTGGTGTCAGAAGCTGCTTCCCCACATGGCCCAGGAAGACTTCTCCAACCTGGATACATTTGCTACACAGCTGGGCTGGTACAATTTGTTCAGGAAGGGGAAAAACAAGAGACTTGGATTAACTAGCAGCTGCCATGGCCTTTCATGACATGGGGTTGCCAATCCTGGGTTGCTGCCTGTGGTATTATGGTCCTGATGGGTGTAAAGTGATTGTGGAAAGCCTTGAACTGAGGCCTACAGAGCAGGACACAACCCCATCTGGCATCAACCAGAAGTACACCAGGGTCAAAGGGTGCCTTGGCAAAATGCTGGGTAGTTGGGAAAGGTTAGCTGTTCATGGCCTTGGGGGGTTTTGGAGAATCAAGCCATTGCCATTTCCATCAGTGCCACATTTCACCTGACCTGAGGCCTCAGGGTGAGCTGGAGGTATGCCACACAGAGAGAGGTGTCAAGGTGGTGCTTGGACCACCACATTCACCAGTGGCTTTGGCATACAGGGATGGTCAATACCATTTGAAAATCCCAGAGAGCAGCAAGACCCAAGAGAAGCATGGCTGGAATGTGTGTTGGGGTTGGCCTGCCACTCATGGGTTTGTGGAAGTATGGTTGGCACATATCCTCATGCACCCATTGAATTGACTTATTGTTCAGGCAGTCTTTATTATTGCATTCACCCATTCATGCATTAATTCAATCATTCACCCATCCATTCATCCAATGAATGTTCTATGCACTCACCTGCCCACCAGTCATGCCCACACATTCCATCAGACATTGACTGAGGATACTTGTCAGAGCTGATGACATCTTTGATGCACATGATGGAGTTCAACAGTGGTTTGCAAAAGTTGTCACTTGGCAAAAGTTGCAGCCAAGGGGGGGGGTTCTGAATAACATACCCACACCATTTCACAGCTTCTGAAATTCAGTCAGTTGCAGTTCAGGTTGGGCTTCCCAGGGTCCTACCACAAAACTGTGGCTTGTGTAAGTTAAGCTTAGGCTTTTTACCCTGGGGTGCTGAAAAGCTTGGGTGGAATTTCCCAGCTCTCAGGCTGAGATAGCCCTACTTAGCCAGCAAGACTCCTACTGGGCAAGGCAGTACATCTCCCACTGCAAAGGCATGGCATGTGGGAACTGGGAACTGGTGGGAGTGAGGTTTCAATGTGCAAGCCATGCTTCATGCATGAAACATTGCAACCAGGGCTGTGAAGCTACATTGACATGTCCTGCCAACATTAGGGACAGTAGCCACAGGATTCAGCTGGTTGCACAGACCATTTGCACTGCCACCAGGCCTGCAGCCAGATCACTGGCAGTTCATTCAGCTTGCCAACTTAGAGAAGCAGATGCCAACTGTGGGTGTGGGAAGTGCCTGGGCATTGAATTATGGTCATCCAATGAAAGGCTGCATGATGGGTCAACAAAGGGCATGGCAAGCAGGCACATGTGTCAGCATGGCATTGTGAGTGGGCATGTCCACCATTATTAATTACTTTGGGGTTTCTTGCTGGGCCTTGACTCAGGCTTGGGATCACAGAGCACCACTGAGCCCTCCTGTGCTGCTTCCTTGGCTTCAGAGGCAGGGCCCTGCCAAGCCCAAGCCATTGAGTGTCTTTGACTAGGGTGGCATTCACAGTGCATAGGCCATAAGATCCAACCATTGAGTGTGTTTGTTTTGAGTGGACCTTTGGCCTTTGAATGGTAGTATGAAGAGGGGAAAAGGAACATCATTCATTGCAGCAGTGTCAGTCAGTAATTTAGTAAATGGATAGCCATCACAACCACATGGAATAGATTCTAGCAATCACCCACAGGAAGTGTGAAATGAAAGTGAGTGAGGAAGGTGATTCAATGATCCAGTTCAGTTAAAGGTGGATCAGTCCAACATGTTTGACATTGATGACCTGCAATTGAGGCCAGCTCAGCCTCCACTGTTCACATGATGGGCACAAGTTCTGCTACACCTGCAGCTGGGCTTGCAACAAAGCCATGGCATGAGTTTCCCTTTCCCACTTGTGATTCCCTCCTTTGGTTTTCTTTCAAAGTGAACTATTTAGTTTACCACAATGATCATCATCATCATCATCATCATCACCACCATTTGCTTGCAACAGCAGTGCCATTGCATAAAGGTGAACAAGTAAAGCTTCAGTAATATAGTGGGGCCATCACTGACCATGGCTCAATGTTTGCTGCTATCACACTTGAGGTTTTCCAATCCTGCTACAGCTCACAGAACTGGCCAGTGACAAGACAGTCAAGCATCCTGCAACACTTTGGCCAGCAGCAGCAACAGCAGGGGGGGCAACCAATGGGCCAACAAACTCCAGAACCAATGGCAGCCCCAGGTTCCTTTCAGCAGCCTTTGGGCCAACAGCAGCCTGGACAACCAGTGCCATTCCAGCCAGCAGCCCAGCATCCACATCAGCCACAGGTTCCATCCCAGCAGCAGTTCCAACCAGCACCTTACAGTGGAGAGGGGATGGGCCAGCCATTGCCAACAGGTCAAGCCCATGCACCATCACAGCCAGGTGGTGGCCAGCAGAACCAGCTTGGCCAAGCACAGTCTCCACCAGCCTACTACCAGCCAGCAGCCCAGCAACCACAGCTGCAGCCCCAGCAGCATCAGCAGCAAGTGCCAACAAATCAAGCCTTTGGATGGCAAATGGGACTGCCAACAAATCAAGCCCAGGCATCACCACAGCCAGGTGTTGATCAGCAGCAGTTTGGCCAAACACAGGCACCACCCCAGCAGCAGCATCAGCTGCAAGGTCAAGCAAACCAAGCCCAAGCAGCCCAGACACCACAGGCTGCACCTCAGCATCAGCAGTGGCAAGGCCAAGCAAACCAAGCCCAAGCAGCCCAGACACCACAGGCTGCACCTCAGCATCAGCAGTGGCAAGGCCAGGCAAACCAAGCCCAAGCAGCCCAGACACCACAGGCTCCCCCTCAGCATCAGCAGTGGCAAGGCCAAGCAAACCAAGCCCAAGCAGCCCAGACACCACAGGCTGCACCTCAGCATCAGCAGTGGCAAGGCCAAGCAAACCAAGCCCAAGCAGCCCAGACACCACAGGCTGCACCTCAGCATCAGCAGCTGCAAGGCCAAGCAGGCCAAGCCCCAGCAGCCCAGACACCACAGCGACAGGCTGCACCTCAGCATCAGCAGCTGCAAGGCCAAGCAGGCCAAGCCCCAGCAGCCCAGACACCACAGCGACAGGCTGCACCTCAGCATCAGCAGCTGCAAGGCCAAGCAGGCCAAGCCCCAGCAGCCCAGACACCACAGCGACAGGCTGCACCTCAGCATCAGCAGCTGCAAGGCCAAGCAGGCCAAGCCCCAGCAGCCCAGACACCACAGCGACAGGCTGCACCTCAGCATCAGCAGCTGCAAGGCCAAGCAGGCCAAGCCCCAGCAGCCCAGACACCACAGCGACAGGCTGCACCTCAGCATCAGCAGCTGCAAGGCCAAGCAGGCCAAGCCCCAGCAGCCCAGACACCACAGCGACAGGCTGCACCTCAGCATCAGCAGTGGCAGCCAGCACCTTTCAGTGGAGGGCAGATGTGGCAGCCAGTGCCAACAGGTCAAGCCAATGCATCATCACAGCAAGGTGATGGCCAGCAGCCACCTTGTCAGCAGCCCCAGCAGTTTGGGGGGCAGCAGCCTCAAGGAGCACAAGCAGCTCAGCAACCTCCAGGCAGCCAGCAAGCCCAACAGTTGCTGCAGCAGCAGTTGCAAGGCCAACCACTTGGCACTGCAGGGCAGATGGGTCAACCAGTGCCACCAACCCAAGCCCAAGCAGCCCAGACACCACAGGCTGCACCTCAGCATCAGCAGTTGCAAGGCCAAGCAAACCAAGCCCAAGCAGCCCAGACACCACAGGCTGCACCTCAGCAGCATCAGCAGCAAGGCCAAGCAAACC
>VSDK01028537.1:172819-191500 GCA_009767595.1 Symbiodinium kawagutii | reverse complement strand
CCAGACGCCACCGGATGCTGCACCACAGGAGCAGCTGCAAGGCCAAGCAGGCCAAGCCCAAGCAGCCCAGACACCACAGGCTGAGCCTCAGCAGCACCAGCAGCGAGGCCAAGCAAACCAAGCCCAAGCAGCCCAGACACCACAGGCTGCACCTCAGCATCAGCAGCTGCAAGGCCAAGCAGGCCAAGCCCAACAGCCAGTACCATCAGCACCACCAAAGCAAGAGACCATGGAAGACAAAGCTGAAGGCAAAGGCACAGAAGCATCAAAAGAGGCCAACAAACAAAGCACACAGCTGCAACCACAACAGGGGCCAGTGCAGGGTGCTGGAGCAGCAGCTGCAGCAGGTTCCTTGTCAGGGTTTGTGGCTGTTGGAAACATGGACCACAATAATTAGATTAATCTTTGGTTGTTTGCTCTTGGTTCCTAGCACACAGCTTTGGTTGAGATATGGTAGCCAGGTGGTAGCTAGGTCTGAATCTCCAGTGTGGGGGTGGTAGGTAGCTTGCAACCCTTTATGTTGTGATGTGGCTGTAGTTGGGTGGGGCTGTTGTCTTAATAGGTAGCCAGTCATGGGCCAAACACCTGAGGTGAGGCTTTCTCTGGAATGGACTTGGAAGCTGCCAAGAAGAGAAGACTAGAAGCTGCTGTGCCTTAGTTGCCTGATTGTGACAGTGGTATTCAGTGACTTAAGCCAGTGGCAAACCCTTTCACCACACTCATTGTCATTGTCCGTGTTGCTCACATGTAACAACTAACTAGCTTGGGGTTGCTTGGGGTACCATGGTGTGTTTGAATCTGTAAAACTATTCCAGTCAGAATCTGGCAAATGATTCATGTTCAACCACCCACTTGGCTTTTGAAACCACCCACCATTCAATCAATCAGTGACTGGCTTTTCACTGAGGAGAAGATGCAATCTCAGCCACAGAAGAAGGTGAAGCACCAGTGAGTGACTAGCTTGACTGGCCTGGGTGACATTCGGGTTAGTTATGGGTGGAAGCCAAAACCAATCAGCCACTGTGTTTAAGAACCTATGGTTTGGTGAGGTTTGGGTAACAACCATCCCCCAACTCATTCAGATGTGAAGATGATTGCATTCACTGAGGCTATCAATTTTGGATTGCTGTCATGGCCAGTGTGGTGGCCAGAGGAGTGAATGGCAGGGTTCCCACAACCATTCATTAAATTACAAGGTCAACCATGGTCATTTCATGCAGCTGTTGGTGCCATGGGGTATGAAGATGGAACCAGCCATGGTAGACTCCTGGTGATAGACTATTGAAGGATGCCTTCCAGAGATGGCTTAACCTAGCATCCAGTTATGTAAGGAGTGGGTTGTTCATGTAGAGTTGGTTGAATGCCAAAAAGCACATGTGGTGATTGCTGGTAATTGAAGGAGCTGGCATCATATGAAACAAATCTAGGCAATGGTGCTTGCCTAGTAGCTTCCTGGTACTTAGTTGGCTACTCCTTGCTGCAGCCCTTCAGGTGAAATGCAAGTAGGAGTTGTTGTGAAGGAGTGTTTGGCAGCAATGCTGTTTTGTTAGCAAATATGTATTAGTATTCTTATCAGTGTGTTGGTTGTGAGTATCCATTATTAGTGTATTGTTTATTATGTGTTTCCCAGGTATTGTAAGAAATGGTTGTGTAGCTTGCTTGTGATTCCTTGGTTGTAAGGCTGTGAAGAAATGGTTGTACATATGTTTGCCTGCTGGGATGTGCTAAGGATGCAGCCACTGTACCCCATTTAAATTTTTCAAGCCTGCCACATCCCAATGCCAGGGAAGCAGCAGATGGCACAGGTGTCCCTGGCCACCAAGACCAGAAATCAGTGGCCATCATGGGACAAACAGGGTGGATGGCTGTGGCTCAGTGGGTGCCCTTCTTGAGGGAAGTAATATTTCTGGGCACCAAATGGTCATCCCTGGAATATGAAACTATAGTGTACAATTGTTCAGCACAGAGTGATTAATTACTGCTATATATATATATATATATATATATATCAGCTTATGCTGTTTGGGGGCAACAAAACTGAAGTAGGACACTGCAAACTTCAACATCATGGCCAGGCTGGAAAAGCTTAGTGTTACTCAGGGAGGCCCAGCAACCACACTCACATGTTTATTGTTTGGTGCCATCAATTGCAGCCATGCAAACAATGTGCCTTATCATCATTCAGGAGGGCTGCCAAAGATTGATCCAGTATATGTTACTAGTAAATAAGGGAGTTTCAAAAGTTACCCTAGCCAAGCTGGCTATGATAAGTCTAAAGGTCCCAGCATGGTTTTCATCACTTATCCTGTTCATACATTCTTGCTATCTTATTTGTAAACATGGGCCTGTTGTCAGCCCCAGGCCTGTCATGGCACTGCTAAGTAGGGAAGCACTCATGGCACTGGGGGTCACCCCCTGTCACAAAATACCACCTCCACCAAACCCATTGCACTTAGCACCTGGACCTGTGTTTGTATGCTAGCCTTTATTTGTACATGGTGTGATATTTCCTAGGCATTGTCATGTGATGTTGAATGGTGTTTGTAATGGGCATTGTCATTTGGTATGCAATGCCAGCACATGATTTTATTCATTAATGGCTTGTCTACTGGGTGGTCAGCTGTCATAAGGTTGCTTATTATACTGGATCTTAAGAAATGCAGATGGAAAGAATGCTCTTGTGTTATTCTTATTATGTTTGCATTATTATGTCAAATGTTGGTCTTTATGTTACCAATATGACAAGATTGTATTCTGCACTTGGCTTGTTCCATGGGGCTTGCTTATTCTTCTTTTAATATGTTATCTTCCATTCTGGTTTGTCTACCCTGGGGTGTTTAACTATCTTCTATTTAGTGCCCCTGGCCTGGTGTAGCATGACATATGAATATGATTAACTAATGATGCACACAGATGGGTATCACTGTAACTGTGGGTGCCAGCCAGTGCCAATGGTCCTGGGAAGCTGCAGCTGGGGGTTGGTGGGCAAAAGGGCCATTGGGCTTGCAGTGTGGCTCACAGAGAGCTGGGGCATTGCTACCAGAACCAGCTTGACTGTGACAACTTTTGTGTGGCTTGGCATGGAGTCCAGGTGAAGTGGTCAGGTGTTCTGGATCCTGGGGTGCCACCACCAGCACCACTACCACCACCACCACCACCCATCATCATTATCACCAGCAGTGCCAACCATTCCCCAGCACCAACATCAGCACCTTCATCCACCATCACTTCAAGCAGCACACCCAACACCAGCAGCACCAAGTACTAACTAAGTAAGTCAAGTAAGCTCCTGCAAGTAAGTGCCAGTGATGATGAATTGCCCTGGGAGTGGGTGCTGACCTGGTGGCTGTAAGTACTGATGCACACACACACACACCCAAGCCAAAAGTAAATATCAATAAGTACAGGTTGAATAGGCAATGGTTCATGTTGCAGGGGCTGGTTGATGGTGGGCAGATGGGGTGCCAATAAGTGGGAATTCATGGCATGGCATGATGGTTCATACATACATAGAATATAGAAAGGGTCACTCTATCATGCTAGTATGGTAAAGGCAAACCAAAGTAGAAACAACAAAACCAAACTCTCTCATGGCTGGCAAAAGTGGGAATGTCATCCATGAAGGGTAGTGGTTTATATATAGAACTGGTCAATGTACTTCATACTGATTCATTGTATAGGTAAAACAAAATAGAAAAATCAAAAAAAATGGGCAGCATTCCCCCCTATGGATGTTAAAAGTGGGAATAACACATTAACATCCCTGAAGGCAATCCCCAAAAGTGGGAAAAAACTGGGAATAAGTTGGGAAAATTTTAGGTTATGTTGAGAAAATTTTAGGTTATGTTGGGAAATTTTTAGGTTATGTTGGGAAAATTTTAGGTTATGTTGGGAAAATTTTAGGTTAGGTTGGGAAAAGTTTAGGCTAATTAACAAACAAACACATAAGTGCTCTGGGGTGAGGGGCAAAAGTGGGAAACATTTGGGAATGGATTGGGAATGGTATGGGAATGAGGTGGGAAAGAGGTGGATGATCAGTTGGGAATGAGTTGGGAATGAGGGGGGATGAGTTGGGAAGAAGTTGGGAATGAGGGGGGGATGAGTTGGGAAGAAGTGGGGGAAGAACTGGGAGAAGGGTGGGAATGCTGTGGGAATGATGGGGGGGTGATCTGGGAATGATGTAGGAAAGGTGTGGGGATGATCAGGGAAAGGTATGGTCTTGATATGATGTGGGAATGGGTATGACAGGGGGCAAAGGGAGGAATGGAATGAGGTGGGATGTTCTGGGAATGATGTGGGTGGGACCTGGGAATGACCTGGCTAAAGTTTGGGAGTAGATGTGGATGTATCTAAAAAAAGATAAGTGGTCAGTGGTGTATTGGGGTAAACCTATCTGACAACATGCCAGCCAAGCATGGTATGAATGCAACACAGCCTGGCAGATAGACATGCCAAGCTACCATAGTAAGATGTGGTGGGGGGTGATCTTCCAAAGGGTAAGGATGGGGACTCTTGACTTGCCCAGGACCTACTCACTATGGCTGCCAGTTCCCATGAGATGCCTGGAGTGCGACCTCTTCCACCTGGCCCTGGGCAGTGGGTGTTGACATGGATCCCCATTGGCCAAGATGGGAATGGCTTTTATGAGAGGCAGTTTGTGCCACAGCCACCAAGGGAAGGAGGTGACCAGCATATGCCATCACAGGATTCAGACTCTGATGCTGGCTCTGAGCTACCTCTCTCCAGCTCTGATGAGTCTGAGCCAGGGCACCCAGTCAGTGGGGAAAATGTGATGGGATATTAGACATGTACTGTACAGCAAGCTAGGTGTTTATCATTAAGTAAGTGGGTGTGAAGGCCAGCCAATTAATTAGCAGCATTAGAAGTCTTGCCCAGTGGCATGGTGGGTGGGGTGGGGCAGGCATTGGCAATGAATGGGCTCATGATCATAAACTCAGGTCAGTGTGTGGATGGTGGCATTGGTCATTGTTGTTTATTTGGTGCTGTATATCATGGGTGCTCAATGGTTCCTAGCTTATTCTGATGTAATAATGTTAAGTTCCTTTGCCACTCACCCCCTGCTATGAGCCTGAGGGTGAGATAAAAACACCATGGGTTTACCAGCACTGTGTGTGGGAATGAATGCTTTGCAGGCTTTGCACTGTTTCATCAAGGGTAATATTCTGCTGGGGATAATTATTTGTTAGAAATTACCACACCTAGAGCCATGTGGAGTTTGTCTACTAGTTTAAAAGCCTTTTTAGATGTGATGTTTAGCAGTGGTGAGAGCCCAGAAATATTTACACCATGCCATGGGCCCCATGTGGTTCTGAGTCCCACTGGCCCACACTTGTTGCTGTTACCATATCTATCACTGGTTGTCCACAATCACCACACCCTACAAACAATACCTGTGGTTCACTAGCTGACATCACCTGTTGTTCCCAAGCAAACTTTAACCACCCTGTTTCCAAGATGCCCTTCAACAACCCTAGCTTGGTCAGCCCTTTGTGGACTCAGGACCTTGGTGGGAAAGCAGCATGTCCAGAATGAACAGAAGAAGTTCTGGGAGTCTGAAAAGGGCACCAGAATCAGGACTTTGCCCTTGAGTGTGTATGAGGCATACCAAGTCAGAAACCAGTTCCCAGACCACCTGGCCCAAGCATGCAAGAAGATCTTGAACAATTTTGGGAGGATCAAGGGGACTGGGTTAGCCACTCAGACCTTGTTGAGTTTCATCAGGGGCCACAGAGAGTGGAATGCTGGACAGATGGTGGAGGTAGACTCCCACTTCTACCCCATCATGAAACACCTTTTCAGTGCCAGCTTGAAAGCTGTCATGGAGAATGCATCAGTGTACAAGGGGAATCCACAAAGGGCAATTGTGTGTGAATGCTTGCCTGCTACATCATTGATGGTGAAGATGTGCCCACATTTTGGTGAAGCCAACTCCTACATGAGCATTGACATTCCCTTCTATCGCACACTATGTCCTACCTGCAGCCAGTGTGTGAGGTGTGGAAAGCTACTGGGTTTCATTAGTGCATGGTCAGGGCTTGGCCAGATTTGCAGTCACCATGTAATAAGTTTGCACCCATTTGTGGTTTGATGCATATGCTTCCAAGGAGTTTATAGGCAAAAGATATCATCATCCATCAATGTTGTTGATTGATACCAGGTTTAATGAGTAAGGTTGGGCTATTCATTCCCAGTGCTTGCAAGGCATTGTCCAGGGCTGGGTACATCTTAGGACACTGATGTATTATAAGAAGTGAATGGTTCAAAAGCAAATTAACATGGCACTCATGTTCATGCATACCTAATAATACCAACCAAAAATTCAGAGGCCAGACAGATTCAATCTATTGAGAATGTGAGACAACTGGTTCCAACATTACTATATTAAATTAATTGGTTTGGTATGCCCTTGTGAACTAAACAATTGTTATGGACTTACTTACTTTGCTTGCCATTGTAAATCCAGGCCCCAGGGCCCACTGTCACTGGGTAACCATGGCTAATCAAATGTTTCCCAAATCCACAATCCTTGACACCCAGGATGTGCAGAGTTGCTTTGGCCAAATCTGCTGGCAACTGGTCCACCTATGCCAAGATCGACCAAGACCTGAAGTGCCAGTGTGATCAACACTCTCTTCATGGAGAGTGGTGCCATGTGTGGGAGTGGTACCAGCTCTAACTCTGAGGTCCAGCCAGCTGCCTGTCCAGTCACATGCACTTGCTTGGGTCACACCACAGACCATACCAAGTGATCACTTACTTTAAGTAAGTAATAAGTAAGCAAGTAAGTAACTAGTGTTGAGGATATGCCATCATCTAAACAGTGTAATGCATTCATAAGAGCAATGCTACTATTCCAACCCAGTGCCACACTGAATGCAGTGATGTCCATTTCCACACTGCAGTGATGTCCACTGATTGCAGGCCTTCCTGGGTGCATTGCTGACATACAGAACTGCAGCAGTGTGTGCCTCTGTCCTGACAATGCTGGTTCAAGCTGAGCTGGCTGAAGGCCTGGTGTTGGTTGTTTTCCTGCCTCTCCCTCCCACTCTTTTGCTTGCTTGCCTTTGCTGCTGCATCATGGTAGAGGAGCAACTTGGTAGAGGAGCTTCTGGAGTGGAGGCAGCTGGAGAAGGTGCCTTTAGCCTGCCCTGGGGTGTGGCTACTTTGGAGGATTTGCAGCAAAGGGCATACATCAACCAGGATGGAAAGCCTGAATGGATTTGGGTGAGAGTCCATGAGTATTGCCAAATCCAAAAGGAACCTGGAAGACTTCTGATGCAAAACCAGGTGGCATGGAAAAAGGAGCTGCAGAACCTCCAAGTGCCCCCAGAGGGCTTGCATTTCAAAAGCAAAGATGCCCCCATGGGTGAACAGGATTGGAAGGATCACTCTTTGGAAAGCAGGGCCTTGCTTGGTGTCTTGGCATGCCTTGTCAAGCAAAGGCAATTGAAGGCACACAGCAAAGTGAAGGCAATGAAGCTCTTCATGGAGCTGGCTGCACAGGTGCCATTGAACTGTGCACTCCAGAAGGTCAATGGCCAAATGGCTTCCAAGGAGGTTCTCTTCAATCCTCAGCAGGTAACTCAAGATTGGGGCAGCCTACTTGCTCAAGTGCCAGGTGGTGCCAGATTGTGGCAGAGGCTGACCACAAGAACCTGGCTGAATAGATGCATCATTTCTGCAATGGAGAATGCAATTTTGATGGACATCATTTTCTTCAGTCTGTACCTCTATTGCCACCAGACTCTCAAGCAAGCTGGGCAAAATCTTTGGTCTGCCATTGGCAACAACATCCTGCCTGAGATCATTTTCATGGTGGGGTCATGGCTGGATACTTTGGCCAACAGGCTCAGAGCCCAGCCTTTGGCCATGCTGCCTATCTTGAAAACCAAGAAAGACAATGCCAGGAGACAGGCTGACCCTGTCAATAGGATGCTTCTCCTTTTCAAAATGAGGAAGAGCAAACAGCACAGGAGACAAGTGGCTGGCTCTCATGAAGACCTGGGTGGAAACACCAACAGGATGGTCAGATATGAGGCCTACATTGATTGCCTGCTGCACAGCCAGGTGTTGGAGAAGGAGCTCAGTGGGCACAAGCAAGTCTCTGTTGCTTGGGACCCTTCTTCCTATGGAGGAAAGGACATTTGGATTGGCTGCATCTATGTCCCCAGCATCCACAAGGCAGCTTATCTGATGCTCCAAGAGCTTGCTCATACCACTGTGGGTGAATTGGACACTTCCTTGCTGGACTTGGCCAAGGGCAAGAAGCTCACCAGATTGGAGGGGTACAGAGAAATCAAAGGCCTGTGTTCTGCCCTGGAGGGCATTGGCCTGAGGCTCCAGGACTTTTATGTGCCCAGCAACTTGGTTTTGAGGCCCCTATGTGCTGGAGAGCTGAGGCTCCAGGGTCCAGATGGCAGATGGTACATCCACCAAGAGGAGGATATGCAGACCACAGCTGTGACACCAGATGGGGTGGACTTGGGATCCTTGCCAGCCTTGATCAGTCTTTCTGACCAAGGACCAAGTAATACAGCTGCTCTCAACTTTATGCTATTCTCTTCTCAGGCCATCCTTATGTGGGCCCTCTGGGACCCATATCATAGGGCCTGGAACGATTTGAAACTGGCCCTCAGGAGGTGCAAGGGCAGAGGATGGAGAACAGTCCTGGAGCTCACTTTGGTGTGCAACATCAATTATGGGCCCTTTGGCTCAGGCACTTGGTTTTTCAAGAAAAAATCCAAGTTGCAAGATTTCCTGACCTCACAAACTGTGAATGGCCATGCTTGGAACCAAATGCAACCCTGGATTGCCCAGGAGCGCAGGGTGCCAGAACCCTCCAACTTGGAGGAGGCCAATTCTATGTTTGAGGGCTTGGCCAGCATGAATTCCTTCAACCAGAAGGGACCCCTCATCAAGCTGATGAGGTGGTTTTCCTTCTTTGAGTCCATGGTGTTCTTTGAGGGAGAGTTCTTTGCCACCAAGTTGATCATGGAACATGCCAACCAACAAAATGAGCAAGGCTCTGATGCTGAAGTGGATGAGGGGACACCATTGGAGAAGGGTGGTGATGATGATAGAAAACAGCTGGCAGCCCTGAAAAAGAGGAAGGGAACATGGAAGCTGGCTCCATCCCTGATCACTGGCAAAAGCATGTGCATGAAGGACTGCATTATGAGCATTGGAAAGGCCACATGGAAGAATTTCTCCCAGAATGTCAGAGAGCTTGTGAGCCCTTTGCAGGTCAAGGAGCTGAACATTGCACATGCTGAGAGGAAATTCTGGTGCTTTGAGCTGGTGGAAATCATGGAGAGCTCTTTGGAGGATGACAGGCTCCTGAAGCACTTATATCCTGAGTTCCAAAGCCATGATGAGGCCTTGCTTTGGCATTGTGACCTCTTCACCAAGCTCTTGGAGACCAGGGCCATGAGCCTGGCTGTGTTCCATTGGCTGCCTCCAATGACCTATTGTCACTTGTTATCCTTTGATCCTGAGGTCAGAAGGCAAGCCCATGAGCTTGCTTTGGGTCATTGGAAAATGCTCCTGGAGGCAGAGGATGCCAAGTGTGCTGGGGCACTGGTGAAGCCACTGGAGACCATGTACTGGAGATTGAACCCTTTGGTGAGGGCTTTGTTCCTGGCTTTTGAGGATGATGAGTACAAGCACAGGGTGAACACACCTGATTCCTCTGCCATGAGACTGATGGTCAATTTTGCCCAACACCTTGGAGACTCCAGAATTGTGGAGAACATTCACCAACATGGGAGGGACCTGTGCAGAGCCAGCAAGAGCAACACCATGACCAACACCAGCATCTTCTCCAATGTCTTGAGGTCAGGGGTCCTTGAGGCAAGGAAGGTGCCAGTGGTGAAATTCACTGAGGCTGAGAAGGTCATCAAGCAATGGAATGCTAGCAACAAAGAGCCTGTTGTCCACAAGCTCAGAACTCATCACAAAAAGCTTCCATTGGAGATGCAGAAGATGATGGCCCCAAAAAATAAGTCAGCTGGGGGTGAACAATGGCCTTCTCCAAGCCCAGGCTCTTTGTTCCAAAGTGTGGCTTCCACCCATTGGCTTTGGAAGTATTTCTCCACACAAGCAAGGGATGTGGTTGGAGATGTGAACTCTGCTTGGAAGTCTTGTTTGGCAAGGCCTGGGCAGATTTTGGCCCAGAATTCCACCAGCCAGGTGATCATGGTGATTGCATCTGCAGAGTTTAGCTTTCTTGGGGTGAGCATGGAAGTCAGAGTGGCCTTGGATGGGCTGAGGACTTTCCACTGCATCCTTGACAGGAATGCTATTGCTTTCCACCACATTGTGAGCTTGGATGACTGGCTGCACTTGCCAGCAGAGCCTTGCCTGGCAAATGCATTGGGCACCAGGCCCCCTGTTGGCTGGAAGAGGGTTGGTGAGCCTTTGCAGGTGGATGCAGCTGCCTTGGTCCATGGCTCCTCTCTCACTTTCCAGAATCTGAAGGATTTGCTCAGGGAGACAGGTGCTTCATTGCCTAGGCAGCCATCCAAGAAGTCAGTAGCAGAGCTTCTGATCTCTATCATTGTCCCAGAGGAATTCCAGGATGCTGCAAGGGCCCATTATGTGCAGGGTGAGGCCACTCAAGAGGAAGGTGATGGCATGGATTCTGAGCTTTCAGAATTGATATCTGAGCTTGGACAGGATGATGCCAACACACAAGACCTCAAGGACCTCCAGGAAAAGAAGAGGCATTACAGAAACAAAAGAGCATTGGAGAAAGCAGAGAAGGCAGCAAAAGAGGAGGATGCCAAGAAAAAGGCCAAGGGGAAAGGAAGAGGCAAGGGCAAAGCCAAAGCCAAGCCCAAAGCCAAGGCAGAGCCCAAAGCTAAGGCAGGAGGCTTCTTGGAGAGCTTGGTGCAGAGAGCCAGAAGATTGATGGCTGAGAAAAAGAGGAGGGAGGAGGAAAGGCATGTTGAAATGGAGCTTGCTCAGGAATTGGCAATGGGTGACCCTGAGGAGGCCAAGGCTTCTGAGGCAGAGGCTAAGGCTTCTGAGGCAGAGGCCAGGGATGCCCCCATGGGTGCAGAGGAACCAATGCCTGAGGATGCCCCCATGGGTGCAGAGGCACCTGTGGATCAGGAGGTGAAAGAAATGGAGATGGAGTTGGAGAAGCAGATGGAAGGTTTGGAGGCTGACATTGAAGGTGGGGGGCCATCATCTTCCTCTGCTAGGCCCAGGGCAGCCAAGCAAAGGTCTCCTCAAGAGATTATGGCTTTGTTGCAGCCTCCTGGCTGCACCTTTGGAATTTCCTTCCAAGACCACAGGTTCACTTCTCTTTGGGCCCTTGATTTCACTGAGTTGGAGAAGCCCTTTGATCAAAAGAGACTGTCAAGGACATTTGGCACAAAAAGAGATTGGCAGGCAGCTCTGAGGGAAGTGCACCACCACAATTGGAAGAAGTGGCAGAAGAAGGAGGTCCAAGCATATGAGCCTTTGGGAGCTGGGGAAACAGCACAGGTTCCTGGAGTCATTTCCAAAGAGATCTTGAAGGAGTTGGAGCCCATCATTGAGAAGATTGAAAAAGTGCCAGCCACCAGGTACAGCTGAAGTGGCCATTTGCAGAAATCTTGCTTGTACATAGCATTTGTGACCATGAACATGCTGCAGGCACCATTTGACCAGTGCACATTTGAAGTTTTTCAAGGCAGCAATGCTTGGTTGGACATGAAGCAGCAGCAAGCCAGAAGAAAAAAAGCAAATGGCCACTTGCCAGTTAGGTTTGCCTACTGCAGCTGGGAGCAAGGTGTGCTAGAAAAGAGTGGGCTAACCACATGTGGGCATATGGAAGCATGAATTGCCAAAACCTTGTGCTTTTGTGATGGCTGTTTGCCTGCATGGCCCTTTACCAGGATCTTGTGTTGACTGTGATGATGATTGCTTGCTTGCAATGACTTGCTTGCACATGGGCACCCCCCAGGGCCTTGTGCTGACTGTGGTGATGATTGCTTGCTTGCTTGCATTGACTTGCCTGCACATGGGCATCCCCCAGGGCCTTGTGCTGACTGTGGTGATGATTGCTTGCTTGCATTGACTGGCCTGCACATGGACACCCCCCAGGGCCTTGTGCTGACTGTGGTGATGATTGCTTGCTTGCATTGACTTGCCTGCACATGGGCACCCTCCAGGGCCTTGTGCTGACTGTGGTGATGATTGCTTGCTTGCAGTGACTGGCCTGCACATGGGCACCCCCCAGGGCCTTGTGCTGACTGTGGTGATGACTGCTTGCTTGCATTGACTTGCCTGCACATGGGCACCCCCCAGGGCCTTGTGCTGTGGTGATGATTGCTTGCCATTGCTTGCCTGCTGCCTTGCTGTGCTGCCACCTCACTGCTTTCCTTGTTGCCCAAGCAGCAGCTTTCTGTGTGATTTTGGGGTATGACCAAACATAATTATTGTGTTAATGTTTTTGATTGATTAATAGATAATGTGGCTGGATATGTTAATTCTGGGTTTGCAGTTTAGGGTGGTTTGTGAAAGTTTGTGGTGTTAATTGTTTGTAATAGAAGCTGGTATGTGCTACATATATACATGTGTTATATTGGGTTGAAACTGTTGGCTTCTTAGCTAGCTAGTCTATTTGGTTTCATGGAACCCTGGGCCAAAACCTGTTCCAAACCATGTTGTCTGCCCTGAAGGCACTGTGGGGTTTCCTTCTTCGATGACCTCTGCATCACTTTTGGATGGGAGCAGTGTTTGCCTGTGGTCAGAAAAATGGAATGCTGACCTCTTGCAGGGGGGCTGTGGCTGTTGGCCAAGGGCTCACTGCTCATCCATTCATGACACAGGGGATGACAGGAAAGAAACAAGAAATAGCAACCATACAGGGGGAATCATCACAGAGTTCATTTCTTGAGTTTCTGCCCTTGAACTGTATGAACTGTGCAGCAATGGTTTGCTCAACTATGTTTGATCACCTGGCAGTGGTAACAAATGAAGACCATCTAAAGCTAGGGATTTAGAATGCCTAGGGTCAGACCAGTGACTGATGAAGTTTTTTAATTCCCAACTCTTTATGCAACACATCTTTGCTGCAAACATGCTGTGTGAAAACTAAGGCTTTCAAAATATGGCAGGGGTGCCCATTTTGAAGGCTGGAAATCAAACATATTCAAAAATCACCAGTTCCAGATGGGTTCCATGAGGTTTGCATCCAGGGTGCATGAGTTCCAAGCTCTTTGCAACCCCTTTTTTGGTGAAAACATGCTGTATAAAAAAAATGGTTGTGAAAATGAGGCAGGGGTGCCCATTTTGAAGGCTTGAAATCAAACATGTTCAAAAATCACCAGTTCCAGATGGGTTCCATGAGGTTTCAATCCAGGGTGCATGAGTTCCAAGCTCTTTGCAACCCCTTTTTTGGTGAAAACATGCTGTATAAAAAAAATGGTTGTGAAAATGAGGCAGGGGTGCCCATTTTGAAGGCTTGAAATCAAACATGTTCAAAAATCACCAGTTCCAGATGGGTTCCATGAGGTTTCAATCCAGGGTGCATGAGTTCCAAGCTCTTTGCAACCCCTTTTTTGGTGAAAACATGCTGTATAAAAAAAATGGTTGTGAAAATGAGGCAGGGGGGCCCATTTTGAAGGCTTGAAATCAAACATGTTCAAAATCACCAGTTCCAGATAGGTTCCATGAGGTTTGCATCCAGGGTGCATGAGTTCCAAGCTCTTTGCAACCCCTTTTTGGTGAAAACATGTTGTATAAAAAAAAAGGTTGTGAAAATGAGGCAGGGGGGCCCATTTTGAAGGCTTGAAATCAAACATGTTCAAAATCACCAGTTCCAGATAGGTTCCATGAGGTTTGCATCCAGGGTGCATGAGTTCCAAGCTCTTTGCAACACCTTTTTGGTGAAAACATGCTGTATAAAAAAAAATGGTTGTGAAAATGAGGCAGGGGTGCCCATTTTGAAGGCTTGAAATCAAACATGTTCAAAATCACCAGTTCCAGATGGGTTCCATGAGGTTTGCATCCAGGGTGCATGAGTTCCAAGCTCTTTGCAACACCTTTTTGGTGAAAACATGTTGTATAAAAAAAAAGGTTGTGAAAATGAGGCAGGGGTGCCCATTTTGAAGGCTGGAAATCAATCATGTTCAAAATCACCAGTTCCAGATAGGTTCCATGAGGTTTGCATCCAGGGTGCATGAGTTCCAAGCTCTTTGCAACACCTTTTTGGTGAAAACATGCTGTATAAAAAAAAATGGTTGTGAAAATGAGGCAGGGGTGCCCATTTTGAAGGCTTGAAATCAAACATGTTCAAAATCACCAGTTCCAGATGGGTTCCATGAGGTTTGCATCCAGGGTGCATGAGTTCCAAGCTCTTTGCAACACCTTTTTGGTGAAAACATGTTGTATAAAAAAAAAGGTTGTGAAAATGAGGCAGGGGTGCCCATTTTGAAGGCTGGAAATCAATCATGTTCAAAATCACCAGTTCCAGATAGGTTCCATGAGGTTTGCATCCAGGGTGCATGAGTTCCAAGCTCTTTGCAACCCCTTTTTGGTGAAAACATGCTGTATAAAAAAAATGGTTGTGAAAATGAGGCAGGGGTGCCCATTTTGAAGGCTGGAAATCAAACATGTTCAAAAATCACCAGTTCCAGATGGGTTCCATGATGAGGTTTGCATCCAGGAGTTCCACACATCTTTGATGAACATATTTTGTAAAAATGAAGCAGGGGTCATTCATTTTTAATGGAGTTGCCTGGCTAACAGTGTTTTTATTTGAAAAAAAAAGAAACATATTCACTTGGGAAAATTTTAGGTTAAGTTGGGAAAAATTTAGTTTTTTTTAGTTTTTTTTAGGTTTTTTTAGGTTTTGTTGGGAAACAAGTTTTTGTAACCTGGCTTGAAGAAACACTACATTGAAGAGACCTCTTCAGTGTTGAAATGATAATAATGAAAATAACCAACCATTTAACCAACCATTCCGGGGGTCCCCTATTTTAGGAAAGTACCATATGCTCTGTGCCTGTTGCCGTTCATTCCTTGAATTTCTTGAGTGGCAATCCTTGGGGATGGGCTGGTGGGAAGTCCCTCACGACTCTAACCGGTTATAGTGAAGAATGGATAAGAAGGCTTGACAACGGAACATGGAATAGTGGTTTATAGTGGTTTACAGTGGTTAGAGTGGTTTATAGTGGTTTATAGTGGTTTAAAGTGGTTTATAGTGGTTTAGAATGACTGTCCGTTACTATGAATTA
Source organism: Symbiodinium kawagutii (assembly GCA_009767595.1). Lineage (NCBI taxonomy): Eukaryota > Dinophyceae > Suessiales > Symbiodiniaceae > Symbiodinium > Symbiodinium kawagutii. The sequence continues at coordinate 176,252 of VSDK01028537.1, read as the reverse complement.
CAGTGATCAAAGTGGTTGATTTACAGTGGATTGGTGGTTTATAGTTGTTTACAGTGGCTATTGGCAATGGTGCTTGATGCTGGATAACTATGGTTTAGCATGATTTAGCAATGGTTTATAATGCTTAATTTTGTGCAAACAATGGTTGATCATGGCCAATATTGGCTGATAGGCGTTAAGAATGGTTGAACATGATTAGTAATGGTTCGAGCTGCCTGAAAACAGTCAAGTGCAAATATGTATCAATCCTTGATTTCTCAGTTCTGGGGAATTACGCTTCGAAAGAGCCCAGCCATTTTGTCATGGTTGAAAACTTAGTGAATATTTCGTAGAACTTGCAACTTAGCATTTCACAAAGCTCTGCTGTAGCAGTACGTGACTCGAGGAGGCTTTTGGACCATGAACTCAACGAACCTGAGCACTGAGCCCTGTAGAGATGAACTTCGAGCTTGATGAGCCAGCCCAAAAAGATCCCACAGAATCGATTCTAGGGGGCATGATGGGGCAGGATGGTTCATGATGGTTCATGATGGCTCATGATTCATAAAGGTTCTACTGCCTGGTTTATCCCTTCCCCGGCGAACCTGTTGGTGCTTGCAACACAGCGTGTGCCGGTCAAGCTTTCGAGCCGGACGGACACGACGTTTCCTGGACGGTTGCGTGCTGGCGGACCAGTGCCATCCATGGGAATCCGAGTGGTTTTTCTGCTCGTTTCCCCTTCCTCCTCGGCAGCAACTTTCCGCCGCTTCCCTGTCCCTTTTCTGGGAGCTTGATTCTCTTTTAGAAGGGTTCTTGCCCAGCTCTTGTTTTACTTCTTTGTTCCTCTTCTGCCTCTATTTCCTTGTTGCCAAGATGAGTCCGAAGCAGATGTGAAAGGTGTATGAAACACGCACAGCCCCCATTTTTTGGCCTACACCTTATACACCTTCTTGTGCTTCCCTCTGTCTCCATGCTTCTCTCTGGGTGATATGCTCAGATTGTTTTTCTCATTACTCCTGTTGATCATTTTGGTCCCCTTCCTTTTCCTGCGTCTCCTGATCTCTTTTCTAGTTGGCTCTCGGCAAGGAAACAGGGAACTGAAAATTATCGCAGACATTTTGCAGGCTGATTGATGCCTTCTCGCACTGGTGCATGCCTTTCTTCTTTTGTACATATTTTTCTTTCTTTTCCTTCGTGATTTTCTTTTCGCCAATTTTTTCTCTCTTTTTTATTTTGAATCCTGTCTGTCCCGTTCCTTGTCTTCAAGGCTTGTTTGCGGGTCCATGTCCATGGCGGTACCCATTGTCTTCACGTCAAATCACTTCGGGGCTGCAAAAGGAGGCAGGTCAGGGCAGTTTGAAAGAGTTCTGAACTTCGTTCTGAGTTTCCTCATTTTTTCTTTTTCAATATGTATATATACTATATGTATGTAATTGGTTTTCATGTACTGTATGTATACATGATATATGATGATATATGCATATATTCTCTATGTATACATTTTTTGTTTTTTGTAGAATATATATGCACTGTGGAATACGGATGCGCTGTAGAATATATATGAAATATGCCTATAAGAAATACCCGACAGGGCGACAACTTGAAAGCAGTGGAGTCTGCCGGTCCTTTGCCTCATGGGATTGCTGCGTATCGAACCATGAGCTCAGCACGTTCCACCAGCGCGTTGCTTAGACACCTGCGCTTGGCCACACCTGCGAGCCCGTCTTCGGTTTATCTGAGGGCTTGTGCTGCCCAATCCGCGGCTGTCCAGGGATTGCCCGCCACCGCGTGTCAAACAACGTTTACTACGTGGGGGTGCTGCCATTGAGGTCGCCCATCAAAGAAGTAGAGTCGCCCAGAGGACGTCTTTCTGCAACTTGGCAGCGGCGTGGGATTGCCCGCCATTGCTTGGGACATATTCCAATTGACAGGTTTGACCAGGAATCAAAGGTTGTCCTTTCTCACTTGGTATTTTCAAGACGGTTGGGGGACACCTCCATCACTGAAATGCCCACATATTCTTGAAAGGTTTTTTTTCCAGCTCGCAATCCTAACCAACCATTTTTTCACGGGAATTATTGTTGGAGCAGCGGCAACCCGCACTGGAAAGACTGAACAAAATTAAATTGCCGAATGTTTTTGAGCTGTCAGGGGCGCATCCGCCGAATTCGTTGTTTCAAATTGTCTCAGCCATTTCCCGAGGCAGTTCCGGTTGGTGAGAAGTCTGGAAAACTTATTAGTTGCCCAAAAATCTTTCCGTGGGGTCACCGTGTTGTTGCACCTGGTTTGTGCAACGCTGCGCCCCACCAGCGTGTTTCAGTTCTCGCTTACTTGGTCACCGGAAGAGTGTTGACGAAAGGTCCATGAAATAGAGATATGTAAACAAAACTTATCATGAGAGCAGCAAGAAAATTGCCAGGTGGCAATTTTTCGCATATTGCGCCAGCTTCCCCAACCAGATTTGGTTTGCGATGCCACCCCGGATGTGTCAATGGAGTCCAGATGTGCTTTGCTGGGCAATGGCGTGTCCAAGGTCGCAAGTGGATCCAAATTCGCTGCAGGCCACGGATAGCAGTATTGATTGTTGGTGAATCTCTCAGCCAAGGATCCTGGTGTTTCAAGCGAGTCAACCATGTGGTTGCATCCAAATCTATAGCCTGTTCTGCTGGGATCTCCAAACACATCTTTTTGCATCGGAAACCGGTTTCAAGGGGTGACCGCACGGCAAGGGCGGTGAATTAAGGATGGCTGTGAGGAGATGTCAAGCAGATTCGTGATCTTTGATTCCGAAACTGAAAGGACTGGCATCCTTATTGGCATGATGATAGATTTGGCAGCAGAGGTGTGAGACCTCTACCCGATTGAACATGGTCCGTTTCAATTGACGTGCTTAGCATCACCCACATGACATTTGATTGTCATCAGCTAGTTGTTTTCCGTGCTTCCCAACGTTCAGCAAACAACGAAATAGTTGTGGCAACATATGCAAAACAAAACCTTCGCACATTACACATGTTAGTGGTTGAAGCAATGCCCGGATAGAACTGTTGTTGTTTGGTTCGTTATCTACATTTATTTTTCACATACTGCTATGCATGCATGCCGGTTCCCAATTGCCAGAAATTGCAATGGTTTGGTTCCTATGATTGGGTGGTTCTACCCTTTACTTAGTGGATGATTGGTTGGTCATCGACAGAACAAACTTGTTGTTTCAGTGGTTGCTACTGCATGATTGGAAGGGAACAAGAGAGCCTGGTGTGAATCACCTACTATGCCAGAGGAGAATCTACCGGTGGGCTCTCCAGGGCCAGTTGTTGCACAGATGTTGGGGATCAAAATCTGTCCATGGTAGAACTCTGCCCCCTGCCACTGTTGCCCTGGTATCCCACTGACAGCCTACACCACAACGGTCCGCGCCAGAAGCCGATGCAGCAGCCACTGGGGCAGCAGCCCG
>VSDK01028537.1:0-167263 GCA_009767595.1 Symbiodinium kawagutii | reverse complement strand
CTACAAATCATGGCTAATAATTGTTAACAAATGGTTGGTTGACTAGTGTCATTGTTAAAGGATTTAGCCATGATTGCGAGGTTTGGTCAATTTAACAGTCAGTAATCAAGGCTCAATGATTAAGTCTTGTTAAACATGAATGGTTTAAGTCAACAGTCTAGTAAACAAGACTTAATCCATCAATGATGACAAGTTAATTGATGGATTTAGCGCCTTGTAAACCCTGGGCTGGTCCCTTCCGGGTTTCGTCTCCCGCAACGCATCTCCCCGCTGGCCGCAGGTGTACTTGGTCAGAGATGACCGCAACGGGGAGATCCTTGCGCTGAAACGTGTGACGTCCGGGATGCCCAGGGACGCGGGGGATCCGACTGGCGACGGTGACTGGGTGATGTGGTGATGGATGTGGATGGATGGTTGGATGTAGATGGATGTAGGCGATTGAATGCTAGTTACATGGCTTACCACACCTCACAAGGGATATTCCACGAGGTTGTTAAATCATTTGCAGATCTATGGGGGCAGTTGACAAACAAACCTGTACTGTTGTGCTTCGGGATGGTTTCGGCAGACAGGTCAATGCACAAAAAGGACCGGTGAATTGCTTTCCCATTGAAATGGTGCATCTTTCAAGGTGAAAGCCCAGGAGGTTCGTCCGTGTATCCTGGTTGAACATTGCCGAGTGGCAGCCAGAGGTACTCTTTCCTGCCCTACTTTCTTGGTTGATCGTTGTGGGTGGTAACCACCGCCAGTAGATGGCATGATACCATTAGATAAATTAGATAAGTGGGGCATGACATGACCATGAAATCTGACCGAATTTTAAGGATCACTGCCATCCAAGTACACAAATGCATTTGTGTATGATGGTTTCTGAAGATGGAGGCTCCACAATGAAGCTGGAGAGATTCGATTTGCCTTGACAAGCTCCATTTTCCATGCCGACCACGAAACACATTTCTCTGTCTGTGATGCCACCGGTTCTCAGCACAGCTTTGTCCGTGCCCAGCCTTTCTGTCGAGCCTGTCGAGCTTCCTGTAACATCCTGCCATGGCACAAGTGGACGTGGTGAATGTATCGGATTCGCGGGATGTGGTGCCCAATGAGACGCAGGCGTGCGTCGACGCGAAGGATGAGAAGCCAGGACTGCGGCGGGAGGGGAGGCCTGGGGAGGTGACGCAGTAGGCACAACCGGGTCCGAACTAGGCATCCGTTTGGTTGGGGTGAGCAACGTCCATAGGGGGTGGTGAGAACACATGTTGCAAACACATGCCACCAACCCGCTTGCGTCTCGACTCTGCAGGAGAGTGTGTGACGGTGAATGGCGTTTCCGTTCCAGCAGCGGCCTTGGAGAAATTTGTGAAGGACTTTCAGAAGTCGAAGGGCGGAGAAGCAGCAGAGCAGCCCCTTGACATGCAATGGTCATGCCAAGCATTTGGGATCCACAAGTGGTGTGGCAGATCCTGGCGACTGTGTTGACCAATCAGCCAATATTACCTAACCATTGTCAATATGGAAAGGGGTCAGTCACCTTGTACCCCTAGCCGTTGTTTACCATAAAAAGTTGTTGGTTGATTTTGATGGTTAATATTGACTCATAGCCATACATAGCTGGTATATTCACTATTGTTGTTGGCTATTATCCCTTATTATCACTGGTTATGAACGATCACGCAGCCATTATGTATAGCCATGATATATAGCCATGATTTAATTATGATTTTCCGTTATGGAACCATTTATGATTTTCCATTTATGACATTAACCATCATATAGCCATTATAATGTCCATTCATGGAATCAACCAAGACACATGAATGCAACCATTATGTTGATGGTTAACCATTATATAGCCATTCATTATATATAGCCATTATAATGTCCATCAACCAAGATGAACCAACCATTGGCACTGCCGAGGCCCAAAATTGTTCCCATCGATCCCAGGAAGGCCACGAAGCGGATCACGGAGACGGTAGTGGTGAACGGTCAAATTGCTGGTGGTTGATATGGCTTATGGTGAGTATTATTGGTCAAAATTCATGGTTTTATATGTGACTATACTGGTTGTGATGTAGTTGTTCATCACGATTAGTACTGATTGATTAAAGGTGTTCATGAAGATCGGAACTGGTTCATCAGGCAAGGGTAAATGTGGGTTACGTGTTTGCAAAGGGTTGATAAGAGCTAATGATGCTAGCTGATTTAGCCGATAGCTGGTAGAATAGTAAATGGTAATGGCTACTGGTTCATGGCTAGCAATGAATAAGTTCAAACCACTTGCTGATTCTGATAGCAATTCTTGATGATTCACGAAGCAGCTGCATCCACAGCTACGACTTTGCAGCCTCTGACAATTTGATATGGCTAGACATTACCGAACGTAAGCCTTTGTGCTTTCGGTAACCCATCTACTTGCAGTGGTTTTCTCGAGCTTTCTCAAGCTCTGAGGGAGATCAACTCTACATAACTCTATGCTCCTTGGTGTGGGAGCCATGCTCACGAGCAGCAGATCATCAAGCTATTTGATCTAGTGAATGGTTTTGCAATGAATGATATTGCACCTATGTTTCCATTGAACATGGAGATTGATGTCTGCAAGCGCCTCAGAAGAATCATTCAGAGCTTCCACTATTTGTGGACGAACCGGAGTTTGCACGGAATCTTTCATGCTGATCAAGGAGGTGGTTTGCGCCGTGGATTTCTTTCAGGACCAACAAAAGGTTGATCAGTCTATTGCCATTTTAAATCAACCAGTACCAGCATTTTTATCAACATAACACTGAGTAACCGCCATTAATTCCCACAACATCTATAGATTATATGACCATTATCGACCAGCTCTGCTGCTATTGCCATTGTCAATGTGTTTACATCACCACTGAAGGTGATATACCCGCTATCACCATTCTTATGAGCGTGGTACAACCAACAAAAACCATGCAAGGTCATGATAAAAAGCCACGACGAACAATCTATGATAAACCACGATAAGAAGCCACGAGAATAAACCACGATAAACCATGACAACGATCACTATCAACGACTATCAACAACTGTCAACTACTATCAGCAATTATCAACCCTTCCGAACCACTAGTTACCCTCTGGTAAACTAACCTGGCCATGGAAAATCCGATCCATAAATGGGCATGATTTCCAAGCGGGTTTTCCGTTGCCAAAATGCTGGGATTTCCAGCCAGCCATGTTCGTTTACCCAAGGGTAACCATGGCTGGTCAACCATCAACCACGAGATTTGGCTGTGGGTCAAAACCCCGTACCCCTGGTTCCCCACCATTGACCATTGTTTTCCCTTGTATTGTTGGTGGAAATCCCCCATTAGTTGGTTGGTTAACTGCTTGACCCATAGCCATTTATCACCACCTGTTTGCATCGGTCCTAGCGAAAAGCTAGGCGCTTCTTCGCGCGTTGTTGGCAGAAGCCATCGGTACCGGTCTGATCGTGCCGTGGCCGATGTCGAGCTGGGTCAAGGTCAACTCGGGTGAAGCCTAGCTGGTTAATGGTCAGTAATGGGGTTTGAATAAGCAACAATCATAGGGGATATATATATATATGTATATATATATTATATATATATATATCAACTGTATGGCTATATATTTATATATATATATATATCAACTGTATGGCTATGGGTCGATATTCACCATAGTGAAATAGTAATAGTGACCCATGGATAGGATTTTATTAATGTGGGATAAAACCATGGTGAATAACGGGGGAACCTAATAACCAGAAGGAAATGCAGGATGATAACCAATAACCTACTAATAAAAGGGAAACCCCATAATGAATGATTGGAGAACCAGGGGTACAGGGTGAACTGACCCATAGCCCTATGTTGCTGCATGTTACCATCAAATGCAAACTAACCTGGTCGCCCTAAAAACCAGCATCTTTTACAGGTAAACCAGCTATAAATAGTGGATTTTCCACTTGAATGGTTAGTTCATCGTAGTTTAACCATGCGCAAACGGTCATCGGCCAGAGCTAATTATGGGGAGGGGTGCTATATAACAAGAATTGATACACCCATAATGTGATACCCACGAAGTATTCGGTGTAGAACTAATCAGGGTAACATTGACCAACCAGCTGTGATATGCAATTGGGGGGCAACACATTTTGGATGATGGTTTATGGGATACAAGCCCGTTGAAGTGAAAGGTATCCAGAACCGCCAATCGATGCGCAGTAGAAGTAGATCAACCAATCCTCGGTTTTCCGAGGTTAAGAGTGTTCCAACACTCACTTGACTGTTCTTTTTAGCCCGCGTCGTTTGCCCACCTAGGGCGAATCGCATATTATGCCCCTGTCAAAGGAACAACTCTACATGTGAAAGTGGGAAATCCCAGTGCGATGTTGGTTTTATGAAATGTAAATTGCATTGATCATTGTAGATATTGCAACTGTAGGTTGACTAAACTATGATGGACTGGTCTTGGTGGTTCAGGATACCAACCATCAGCCACCCATTGTCATCGGTCTCATTCTGACTTGCTTCATACTAGTACGGTTGTCAATATTAGGACAAATTCTGAGTAAGATCACGATAATCGTTATCGCTCCTATTCTTTTCCATTGTAGCTGTTGCTGGTTGAGAAGCATCAGTAGCCATTAGTATATGCGCTTGTCACACCCGAATTCCGCCTTGTTGATACTGTTGTCAGGTGACAAGACTCTTTCATCATGTCCTTATCATCAATCACGGTGAAGAGTACCAGTATCAAGCAAACCGTTCTCTCAGCAGTGATTTGAGCATTCTCATAAAATGAGTTTAATGACTAACATTACCATCAACCAATCTCTTCGCCATTGACCAAGCACTAAGCATTGAAGCATCAGTAGCCATTCACCCATTTCATCCAATTTCACCAAAAGTTCACCAAAATTCACCCGCTGTCTCACGTGGTGCGGACTTTGCAATGCCAAAATTCACCACATCTCATCAACCACATTTATCTTTCAACATTTCGCCTATACATACCACTAAACTCCATTCATCATACCATTAATGATCATTAATGATCATTACTTGTGATTGGTGGCTACATTATTCATTGGGTTATTAATGATTATTTGGTTTATGATTTATGATCATTAATTATCATTATTATCACCTTATGGTTTATCATGGTATTTGATCAATCTTACCTCATCATACCAATCAGTAATAATGATCATTAATCATACCAATCAGTAAAAATGATCATTAATCATACCCCAATAATGGTGGCAAAACTTTCCTGACCATGAATCATATCATTAATGATCATTGCTGGTATTGTTGGTATGGTGGTTAATCATATTGATCATGATCATATCATTAATCATATTGGTATGGTGGTTAATCATATCATTATTGGTGGCCACCATACCAATATTCAAACCTTTTCGAGATCTTCCAACAACCGTCGTTCGTTGCTTCGAGGTCATCTTCGGCTGCGGTTCCGTTTGCGCCTCGTTGTCCGGCGCCTACAACGGCGTCTGGCAGGTGGCAGCGGTTTCTTGGCGCGCGGATGCGCAGCCGAAGGTGGTGGTGGATCAGGTGAGCTGGCGAGCTGGGTCAAGCAGTCAACCAACCAACCTGGCTGGTTAACTAGCTGGTTAATGGTTAATGATATAGGCTATGATATGTTCAACAATAGTAGGGGATAAACAAGCTATGGATATGGGTCGCTCGCAGTTCACCAAGCAATTTCATAGGGGAACCAGAAACACTAAGGGTTTTGACCCACTGCTATATGGTGGTTTCTTAAAATAGGGGAACCTAATGGTTGATTGCTATCAATGGTTAGTGAACCTTCCAAAATGGTTGGTTGATTGCTATCAATAACTCATATTGGATGACGAATATTGTTTTTTTGATTTTTCTAGGGAAATCTAATGGTTTTTATGGTGCTTGGTGGATCAGATACCTGTAAAACAACCTGTTAGTGCAGTGAGAGCTATAATTTTCTTTGATTGCTGGTGATTTTTTGGGGAAATCCCATGGTTTTTATTGGTGAACTAAGGGGGATAGTAACCAAACATAATGGGCATAAACAACTACTGGTTGGTGGTTTGATGGACATTTTTCTATTTTCCCCAATGTATTAACACATGGTTGGTTGGTTGACTTACTGTATTTTTTCATAGGGGTTGAAACCACCAACCAGTATGTACACATGTATGTACAGCTTTTGAGTTGTGGCTAGAAATACATAGCTACTGCTAACAACTGATATGTATAAGTACTTCATGTAATCGTATACATATACAATAGACAGAAATACATCTCTGAAACCATCAGCTTCATTGACTTAAATCGATATATATATATATATACATATATATATAGATAAGCATGTGGATAAGGAGGGGACAGGCATAGCCAACGGTGGGGTTTACACCACCAACGCCACTGCAACGCCTTACAGCCACCGTGGCCCACGGCTTGGTTCGGCGCCAAGGTGTGGGGCCTGGGCGTGGCCTTGGCGATTTATTCCACGGCAGAGGCCAGCGGAGCACATCTCAACCCCGCCGTGACCCTGGCCTTCCAACTGGTCCCTGGGCGCAGCGCGCAGCGTCGACGAGTTGGGACCCACGGTCGAGGATCTTCATTGGTGGGTCAGTGCATCCAAGGCTTGGTTGGTTTGTGTTGGTTGGTTGGTTTTTCGGTCTCTTGGTTGGTTGGTTGGTTGTTCGGCCTATCCAAAAGGATCCAAAGTTGGTGAACGACAACCGCAATTTTTCGCTGCTGCTGATAGACAGATGACCTAAACTGAGATGTAAAGATAGATGAAGATATTATAAAGATCGATCCTTTGTATGGTTGACACCCATGCGGGTCAGGGTACCAATCTACTGTTTTCTTTCTTCCATTGGAACGTGATCATCCAACCGCCAAGGATCACGTTGGTTGATCACGTTGGTTGATCACGTTGGTTGGTTTGACCATCCTGCAGATCGCTGAAGCGCCATCAATGACTCCTGACCTGTACCCATGAGGTTCGGCCGCAAGCCCACGGAATGACATGGATGAAGTCCGGCTTGTACGTTGTGGCACAGCTGCTGGGGGCTATGATCGCAGGTGAGGGATGGTGGAGGGACTTTGAGGGATGCGCCAGACCAGGTGTGTCTCCCTGCTTGCTGAGACAAGCACCGGCGGTCGCGTCAGTCGGCGATCGTTGTGTGTTGATTTTCAGAGCCTCCAGAGCAACCATTCCAAGGGATGATCGGAGTCGGACGCTCACTTGTCATTTCAGACGCTTACATGATGTACTGTTTTCCCATATGTTTTCAACAATTTTTGGCAGGCTTGGCTAAAATCACAGGGTATTTTGACACGTTTCGCACCACCAGATGAAATGCTTTGATGTGCTCAGCCGGCTGCATGTGCTGGAGATAGTCGAACTTCTAGATGTTTTCGGGGGAAAGCACCGGCGGTCCCGTCAGATTGACCAGGAGAAATGTGCTCCAAGCAAAAGCAAATGGCTCAATTGCTGGTTGGTGGTTTTTATTTTCCCTATTATCTATTAACAACTGGTTGGTTGACTGATATTTTTCATAGGGGTTGAAAACACCAACCAGATTGATTCAGACCGGTGGCACCAAAAGAATGACAACACGACACAGCCCTAAGTTCGTTCATGCGAGTGTGTGAAGCTTCAGTGATCGATGGGCTACAACTCGGATACCCAAAATAGGGTGACTCCAAGTGATCCACTGTGGATATTGGTAGACCCACTTGCTGGTAGCTTCCAAACATCCCAAATCATTTGGAATCATTATCAATGATGAAGCATTTACTGTACCATAGTTAAGCGTCACTGAATTAGGGAACATTGACCATCATTAACCATAATTCACCATCATTAACCATCAATGACCCATAATAAATGGTACCACCATGATTAACCATACTAATGTGATCATTCACCATCAATGACCATAATTAACCATCACCGAAAATCATTGACCATCATTAACCGATCATCAATGATGTCAATGTGTAATGTGATCATTCACCATCACCGAAAATCATTGACATCATTTGGTACCATCAATCAAACATTAACCAACATGACATCATTATTGGTTACCACCATCATGATACTTGTTGGTACCACCAAACTTGTTTGGTTTACCACCAACGTTAACATGTTAACCATTAACGTTTGTTAGTTATTTGGTTTACCAACAAAAAATCCTCAAACTTGTTGGTAGCACCCCATGATTTTCGTTGGCGAATGCCGCCGTGCTGCGGCTGGGCGCTCCCGCGAGGTGCCTTGAACTTGGCGATCTACGGCACCACCATTGCAGCCTTCGAGCGGGAAAATGGCATCGTGAGGCGTGGCCGGTGCCGCATGCCACGCCACGCCGGGGGGACCAACAAAGGTACCTTCCAACGGGGAAGGTGTGGAGATTTTTGTTGGGGCCACCACTTATGGTGAATTCAACTTTGAAGATGGTAAAGATGGATTGTCATCTATCAGTTGTGGTTAGATATGGTGAATCCAACTTTGACAATGGTCGGTAAAGATATGTTGAGATTCTTTGCTTCAAAGTTGGTCTGTGAATCGTGGCCATTCTGGTTTTCTAAGCCACCAAGTTGAATTCACATGCGTCGCTCACAGGTTCATCATCCATCCTTTGGCTTACCGCCACCGTCGTTGATCAACCCGGGATCGCGTTGTTGGGATGGGGTACCACTCCGACCACAAGGCGGAGTTGATGGTTGATTGATTGGTGCGGATCAACGCCAACCAGTTGGACGATCAAAACCGCATGGGCTCTGCGCCAGGGGTGAGCCCAAGTCCATTCTTACGGCCTCAGCCTTTGGAGAATACTTTCCCAACCCAGGACGGTGGGACGGTGCCCGGAGAGCTCCGTGCTTCCCAAGCTGTGCTGGTTTTTTGCGTGCCCCAAATCTGAGGAGCACCACATCTAGGAGTCTATATGGTTCTGGTGGCGAGAAGCACCCGGAAAAACGTGCATGCACACATGTTTGTGCAAGCTCTATGGATATCAAAATACCATGTTGTTGAAATGCATTTCAATGTGGGGAATACATCCGCGCACCATCCTGTTTCGGATTGGTGTGCATTCTTGTAGTTTAGCTGGCCATGTTGGATTATAGAGGCACTCTGTCTAATACAAATATGACATGAATGTAACATATGTAATGTCTTGCAGTATCTGTACGAGCACCACTATTCCGATAAAGCTTTGGTAGGCCATGTGTTGGACCATCCCTGGCTGAGTGCTGCTGAACAATCAACCGTTTGGGGAGGTTGCTATGGGGAGGTTGGTCCACCTGGATTGGGGTGCATCGTACATGTTCACTGCTCACATGGTGGTTTCTCAACATGGGGGTGCACCGTAAATGGTTGGGTTATTAATAAGCGATGGTCAGTATTGGATGATTTGGGGTGTCCCCTATTTTGAGAAACCACCACATGTGCGTGTGTAACTTGAATTGCCTGCCTGTCGGCACAGACCAAGATTGCCCTGATCCAGAAAATCATTCAACTTTCGGGGACGGACACTGGCCAGTCATGTCAAACTGGAAGGTACCCCAGCGATAATAAGTCACTAGAGTCGCTAGAGCTACGCAAGACCATCGTCGTCAGCACCGTCTAGATCATTATGACTATGATCATCATCTCAATCATTTGGTTTCCAGCATGAGTGGCATGTCAAAGATGAGTAGTCAGTTGTTGTGCCACTCTTGTTCCGCGTTTCAAACATAGTGTCATAATGATGATCAATGTGAATGGTGATCTAGTATGCCACAATGTAGGTTTCTTGTTCAGAAATCTTGCCATTATGATGATCACACCATTCACGTGAAACCAATGTATGAACACCATTCACGCCACGCAGCCACAACATGCCACAACTAGAAACCACTTGGGAACCTGAAAAATCCACCGCAGAGCCGTTGTGCACTGCTTGGGATGGATGATCCTGGAAGTGTTGGCCATGGTGATCCGTGAACTAATGAACCTCCATCAGTTCTGAGTACATGGCTATGGGTCAATATTAACCAACCAATAATGGGGAATAATGACCAACAATAATAAGGAAAAACAATGGTTAATGATAGGGGAACCAGGGGTACAGGGTTTTGACCCACTGACACATAGCAATAACCGCCCATCAAACCAGGGGGCGTTTTGGCAATGGGTGATTATTTTTAACCATCAGATTTATGGGGAGTAAGTTCGCCAACTACGATTATATAGTCCAGTTGCCATATTGAAGAACTACCGTTAGTCCGGTTGCCATATTATTACCATCAAGTTGGCTACGGATATGGTTCTAAGGTTCATGGGAATTAGTTCGTTTCTTATTGAATGTGTTGAACAACCAACATGAGAATAACCAACAACATAGCAATAATCATATGCATGTTGTCATTGCCAAGCATGTCAACCATAAGCATGTAGCCATGTTAACCATAACCTAACTATGGTTGACAGTACCATAACCATGTTATGATAACCATCTTAACCATAACCTAACTAGCCATGCATCTACCAGTCGCTGCCAGTTGCTGCGGCTCGCCACTGTGCGCCTCGTGAAGGACTAACGAAGGAGTGGGGCAGCGGGCCCTACAACTTGGAGGATGTGCCACTGGGACGGCTGGACGCGCCCGGTTGGAGGGCTGGTTGAGGTGAGCATCGCACGGTGGTGATTTCTGGTTGGTTCATATGCCATGGCGAATGGTTGATATGCCTCGGTTGAGGTGATGTTGGCAGCTGGTTGAGGTGATCTCAATGGTGATCATCATGGTGAATCTCCCAAGGGTGTTGGTAAATTCTAGTTGGTCCAGTGGTTGAGAATAGGAGGAAATCACCAACAACAGTAGGGGATACATCAGCTATGTATGGCAAGCTGGGTCAATATGAAACATCAATATTAGCCAACAATTTTAGGTGGAAAACAATGATTATTGAGTGTACACCAGAGGTACGGGGTGAACTGACCCAGAGGCATATGTTATCATTGCTCATCTGATGTTGTTGGGTTGTGATTCGTGGGTTGCTTGGGTACTGAGATGATATGTATGGATATGTACCTGTAATTTCCTCCCTGGCATTGGAATCACCTATTGCATCAGAACAACCATCTGCATAAATTATAGCGACGTCACGCGACGTCACCGGAAATTCGACCTAAATTTTCGAAATAAGGATTTTGAATGGTCATTGGTTTTCTCCACAAGTCAAGGCAGTAGAAGAGAGAAGAGTAGTTCAAGTGTTTGAGTAGCCTTCTTTGCACCTCCGAAGCAGAACCTCCTTAGCTCAGTGGTTAGAGCGATGGTCCAAAGACCCACAGGATCATAAGATCAAATCCCGCAGGGGAAGGTATTATTACCACCACAATTTCTCGGTTGGTTCGGCTCGAGCGGTTCGAGTCGATCCACGGGCATCCTGGATATTATTCAAGACGTTCATTTTGAGGTTTTTGGGGTCTGAAAACTCCGTTTTGGACGTCTTGAATAACCGTGGTGGGCTCGAACCCTCCCAGGGCCTAATTTTCTTAAGACGCTCATCTTGAGCTTTGCGGGGCCCAAAAAACTGAAAATGAACGCCTTGAGGAAAAAAACAGGGTCCCTTCCTCACAGCAGGCTGATGTCAGCTAGGTCCCTTATTCTTTATCCGCAAGGCCAAACATAGCCTGTTCCCAATGATGCTGGCCACGACGGTCATTGTGATTGTCCTACCGCAGCACAAGTAGGGAATTGTTCTCAAGACGTTCAATTTGCGTTCTTAAGACCCAACTTGAGAAAACAGAGATCCAGCCTTCAATGGGTACATCCATGCAGCAACTTGGCATGGGCCGGTGTCGGAGACTAACAGGGCGACGTCAAAATAATTTCGTTAATTCTGCGACCTAGCCCTTATTTCAGTTTCAAATTAGTTAATTCGACCTAACGACCTACGAATTATTAGAATTTACCCAGAACCATAGCATCCATTGGACATACTGTACCTGTTGGGTAGGTTTGCTATCAACGCAGCAATAATATCAAAGCGAATGATGATTTGGTTGGTGACATCCATACCCTAGCATTGTCTCACCAAAAACATGCAAACTAATTTGTGTACATACAATGTATGTGCATATGTATAGACATGCATCTATATCCACTTACATGTACAGCAGTTGTAACTTCTAACCAGTCGTGGTCCCTCTATTGACTCTATTTCGCATCCCAGGAACATGCACAGCCAAAGCATGACCCAGAGTCAGGGGGCAGCCGCCCTGGTAAGGAACCCATGTGAGCTGTCGACAGAAATGCCGTAGATAAGTGGTTGATGGTTTTAATCATTTCTTCTCCACAGTATTTGGGATGGTGAGTGGATTGACAAAGATTTTTGGGAGTGGCTGAAACCACCAACCCGGAAAGTAATGCAACTGTTTTTTTCTCAAGGAAAGCGATTCAGCCTTTCTCTCACCACGAGTTGCATCGGAATTTCCCGTGCGTTGGTATTGACATAGACTTGAAAAAAGTCATATCGAACAGTAAATCATCAAACTGGCGGGCCAATTTTCCCGACTTTTCAAGTTGAATGATGTGGAATGTTGACTTGGTCCCTTGATTTGTCCGATGCTCAATAGCCAACGGATGATTGGGATAGCAACCAAAATGTGACGCTTGGGGGATGCGAAGCTGTGTCTCTTCAAGGCTCAACTTGCAAATAAAGAAACGCTGCTGTAAACATAGATGGTAAATGGTGAGGGTGCCAACAAATCCAGTTAACAAGCCTCCAGAAATAAACTACTGACTGGTTATCTAACTAGTAACTGGTTGGCCAACCAGTTTCAGTTTTCCCTCTAACTAGATGTCTAACGCGCAAATCAAAAATGACTACCTACCGTTGGTAGATCGTCAATAAATGTTGAACCTTGATCAGTGTTGTTTGTTATTGTTAGCCAGAAAGCAGAACCATTATGTGGGTGCTTCTCAAATTAAGAAACCCTTTAGATCACCTATTGATTGTCTAAACCGAAGTATTTGGGGATGATTTGGGGGTCCCCAACCTTTAGAAACATCCTTACTAGAAGCATTCATTTGATGGTTTCTCAAACTAAGGGCACCCCCAAATAATCCGTTACGTTAATCATTTATAGTGCTAAACCAACCATTTTTTGGTTCTCTATGTTGAGAAACTACCATTTGGCGTCATCCATACGACTGATTCCCAGACCGTATCTTCGGTTCCCAACGGCCGGAACTGATCTTGGTGCCACTGCCTCAACAGCCAATGATCGGTAGAATATTACCAGCTCAGTGGTGAGAGATGCGCGGCTGGGTTCTTAAAATCAACGTAGGTTGTGATTCATGAGAATGGTGAGCTACTGCTGGTTAGATTCCTAGCTGGTTAGATTCCTATTGTGGTTCTATCCTTACTAACCTTACCAATTATTCTTGCTTTTTCAACGATGATACAGCCCCAAAGGTAGCGATTGTTTGCGTTGAACATCACCAACAGCACTCACCAGGTCTCCAGATCTGGTCGTCCCTCTGCGATGAAGCCGCCGAGGTCCGTGGCTGGCGCGTTGTTCACGGAAGCCTGGGGTACCTTCATCTTGGCTTTCGTGATCTTTGGCATCACCAACAGCGGCAACAAAGTCTTAGGAGCGCGTGCCAGGGGAGGAGCGGCTGGTCTTGGCAAAGGTGGCTTTATTGTTTTTTTTTGCGTTTTTTTTGCTTGGTTAATGATAGTGCCAATAGTGGTTGATAACTATGGTGCCTTGTGTTTTGACTTACTTTTTTTTGGCAAGATAACCATTCGTTTCTGACTTGTTAGTCTTAGCCCGTGTCTTTTTCACTGGTTTCGGTAAATATTTTATTGGAATGGAACCCCGTGACTTCATAGAGATTTTGAAGTGTCTATGCACCCTCTCATCGTGGAAGAGTAACATTAGGCGTAACATTACCATCATTCCCTGGCCGATTGACGTTGAGAAATCAATATCCCAGGTAAACTCCCATGTTCCGAGTGTATGTAAGCTGAACCCGGGTATACCTGACGATCATCATATAGATATTAGTCAGGGCCGAGATTTCCCTGACCATAGTCCGCAGTGAATGATGAACTCATGTTATCCAGCCGATTGGATGCTGTTGACTAGTCAGCTTTGAGATATCCGCAGATTGGACAGGGAATCACAGTGGCGAATCACACTCAGCATGACTAGGAATATCTTGCCCTGGTTGTCCAAAGTCACCATCCCATTGCCAGACCACTGTGAAGAGAGAAAGAACCGAAACAGAACCAGGGGTATTATCAACCATGGCACCCTGGCACCATGGCAACCTGCCAGCTACCGTTGATGCATCATCATGTGAGGCTTACCATCCGTGGTTGGGTTGGTCAATTTTGGGCTAGGCAACGATGAGTAGAGCACTCCCCACTTGTTGGTTAATTCATATTGGGCGGTCAGTGACCTACTGTGCACATAGCTGGGTTTCTCAGAACCCCATGAGCAAGATCACTACTGATCACTCGTGATGGCACTTGTGTGTGAATGGCCACTGCGCAGCAACTTGATGTCCTCAATCAGCATTGGTTTCACAGCGCAAACTCCTTCTCATGGCTAAAACTATGACTGTGGAGGGAGTTGCAGATTTCCCTGAAATGAGCGCAGAAACTTTGCAAAATGAGCTTGCGACATGTCAGGATCAACGTCGTAGCCGTTCCTGCCCACAGCTTTGGTAGTATGCACAGACAGAATATATATATATATATGAATAGATTTATTTATGCATGCACATTGATTGCAGCGGATTTCGTATGCATGTGAATATAGGTTAATCACGACCCCAAAGTACAGTTGTTTCCTTTTTTCACATCCTAAAACTGGACGGAATAGCCCGGCATTGTTGGAAGGTTCCCTTCTACCTATCACATTTCGGTTCTTTTGCCTCACCATAGATGGTTGGGTATACATAGTGGTGAGTATGGTTGTTTTCATCATCTGTTTTGGCTCATAGGTAGCAATACTTATTGGCTAAGAGATGGTATTGATCAATATCACATATCAGCTTTGCATATGGATCCCCACCAAATATGATATGAGATCACCGAAATTGAACAGGCCGAACCGTTGGACCCAAAGCCCCCGAAACGCCGCCGAAATCGGCGGTGCAGGCAGTATGGAACGAGTTGGGGTGCCGTTCACCATCGGCATGACAGTCACTCAGACTCGGTAACGAATGGTGGGATCCAGGTGTCCACAGACTGGTTGGTGGTGGGAGCGAGGCCAGGAGCCAGGGGTAGCCAAGGAGCCAGGTATCCTTATAGCCGTTTTCAAGGGGGAGCCAGTTAGAGCTACCGGGAGTTCCCTGACGAAGTGGTAGAAAAGACTCTTGCACCCAGAAAATCATAGACATGTCACGTCGGTTTTTTGAATGCTGCTGGGCGCCCTTTGACATATACTGATCTGCCCTCACCTCTGTGATTTCCCATCAAATGTGGATGGTGTTCCCATTCGCAAGCACCGAATGATGAGTGACGATCGTAGAGTTTGGTTGTTGAACGACCTGGGGTGGTTGAATCGTCACACGAATCGTTGTGGGCCCGACCAGTTGGAACTGGAATTGTGCGATTGATCGATATTGGGATTACTTGTTGGATCTTGTTATAAATGTAATTAAATTCAGATATAACACTAATATGATTTATAAAACCTATTATAATATATATATATATATAATGTATTATATATTGTTGAAAATGAAATGTATTTTCAACAAGTATGCCCAATACAAATTTTCCCTACCATTTTTAAAAGTTGGGAATTTTGGCTCAGTACAAGTCGGAAGGCAAACATCCCTACATAAACATTTGTGATCGTTTTTTTGTGACATTCGCTGGGGATAGGGATAGGGATAAGGGGTTGTGACCCACAGCGATATCCCCATTGTGGTATAAGTGATATACATATTCACCCGCACAACCAGCTCTTGCGGGATGGTCATTCACAGTTACTTGCTTGATGAACATCATGGGTGAACTACAAACACACACACACACACAACTGGATGATTACAATGCCCACTCAGTCTCATTTGTTAAAGTCTTGTTCAACGATATTGTCAAAACCGCTTGGAATACCATGTTTTTTCACCCTGCCAAGTGGGTTTCCTGCTCCGAAATTCGAGTTGGGCCCAGGTGGCTGTTCTGCTGCCTCTGTATGCTCCCATCACACAGGCGAGGCTCAGCAAAGATCTGGCCACAACTTGGGCCTGGGAAGCAGTTGGGGACACCCCCTGTGAATGGAAAACTGACTGGGACTCCTTGGGCCAAGTCTGATCCTGGCACGCAACATGTTGTCAGAACTTGGAACTTGAATCCGGATCGACCCACAAACTAAGGGTGTCTACATTCGCTGGACAAACATCCCCCAAGAAACCGATTTCTTGCGCAAACTTCTTGGGATCTTCTTCTTTTCTGCCCCCTTGGCTGCGCATAAACTTGACCGAATGGCAGTGATGACACCGCCGACACCCTCCCAATGCATGGAGTGGGCAGGTATCAAACAGGATTGCTCCGGTTTCTCGAGCTATCCATTTGAGTAACCAACGAGAACGATCATTCTACATGGGGAAGTTTGGAAACCATCGTTTTCTTGTGGTCATTTGTGGATACCGGTTGGTTATTGTTTGACGATTTTCCGCTTAAACGAACAACGATAGGCCATTATGAGCCATTTCTGCCAATTCTCACCAATCTTCAGCCATTCGGGCAAGCCATCCAAGTATGATAACCAAATTCGCCAAGTAATATCATGATCCACTGCAGAACTACTAGAGCCAAGTCTCAAGCAGCACCAGCTCTCCACCCTGAGCCTTGACCATGGCTGGCTGGGCGCCGGGCTCCAGCTGCCAGGCGGGCTGGAACCCGGCGCGAGACTTCGGGCCCCGCATCATCGCCGCGCTGGGTGGCTGGGGCGAAGTGGCCATCCCGGGCCCCAGTGACTTGGCCATGGGACAGCACGCATGGGCCCAAGGTTTGATGATGGTTCATGATGGTTCATGATGGTTAGTGATGGTTAGTGATGGTTGGTGATGGTTAGTGATGGTTAGTGATGGTTAGTGACGGTTAGTGATGGTTGAATGGTGATCAATAGTGGCGGTTAGTGATGGTTCATCTTAGAGACATGGGAGCAAAATGATGATTGCTTGGTTGCCATGATGATGTAGCATCAACTGGAAGTGATGTGGTAATATGGTGACATTACCAGCAGGCACCTGTACTTTGCACAAGCTGGATGTTGGTATAGACCACTGCTGGGGTGACCAGATGATGGTAACTAGCAATCATTGCTCATGTAGAACTGCCAGGAATTAGTCATGAATGTAGCTGTCATTGGTTGCTAGCAGTCATTTACCACGTTGATTATTGGCCTCGTTGGTATCGTGGGTCATTATTCGTTATTTTGAGCAGATAGCTATCCCTGGCCATTATTTACCAAGCGTTCGTCATTCATGGCCTTCCCGAACATTCAGAACAGCAGAAAAAGGGGCCAGTGTTGCAAGTTATCAAATGGTACCGCTAATACCATCGAATAAGGAAGCACTGGCCACAGCCATGAACTATTCATAGCTGAACTCAGTAGACAGGGGAGGTGGCTATCATCGAAGTTTGACCGGTGAACCCCTCGTGGAGCTGATCTGCAAACTGGCAACCCCACAGAGGAGGGGTTTCGCCTGCAACGAAATTGCTGGTTTCTCTGTGCTTTTTGGAATCGTTTGGGGGCCCCTGCATCGGGAAAAGCGTCCAGCTCTGATCCCATGAGCAACGAGCAAATGTCTTGGGTCGGGTCTGCAGGGCAGCACTGAAGCTCCATATGGCGACGAAATTCCGATTTCTTTGAATGCTGGTTGGTTGACTAATATTTTTAGTGGGGTTTATCCCCCCAACCAGAATATTGTTTGAACTGGTTGTCGTCACTGAATGGTTTTTTGGTCACAATTGAACAGAAACATGAAAATGGGCTACATGAACGAGAAGAGCAAAATATCCGCGATGCTTGGGAAGCAGCTCCAGAAATCTACAAGGTCCATAGCAATATTCTTAGTCAATATGACCTTCTTTGAATCATATTGGTTAATCTGTGATCAATAATCTGCAAGGTCCATATCAGTGCAGCTTTCCCTGAGGCAATGGCTTCTGGATTTACATCGTGGGACCCTGCAGCATGGCAGAGCTGGTGGTTCCAGGGGTTGCGTCGGGGAGCTGGGGTTGGTCGGGTTGGACGGTTGGATCCGGGGTTCCTTCCATTTTGGAGGCTTTCTCCGCCCATTATGACGGTTGATGTAGCCAGCAAATGATTCCAGTATTTGATTAGCAGCAGCCAGGCACATGCCTCGGGGGTTGTGCCAACATGAGGAAAATCTTTAAACAAAGGGTAGTCAAGGAATCCACCATTTGCATTGGCTACTTGCATGCATTGGCTACTTGTTGGAGATGGCATTCCAGCTATGTCACAGATTGAATCCAGAGGCCCAGGATGTGTATCGCATCACTGTATTGCCCAACCTGTTGGAGGGAGACATCCACAGCTTAACAGTGCCACGGACCTCAAGAAAGTTCATGTGCGCCAAATAGAATTCATAGCCAGTACAATGGTTCATGATATCAGTGATTCATGAAATCTCTCTCTCTATATATCTTTTGATAGTTGTTGCGAACAATGATCATGCTGTTTAATGATACCGGTTGCAGAATGACCCATGGGTTTTGGGTCACGGGTTCCATGTGACAATGTCCTTGGGCAATCACTGGCCTGCCGGCCCCACTGGAACGAAGCCGAGGCCTAGGGGCCCCACTTGGCGCATTCCTGGCAGAGAAGGTCTTGTGGAAGTGAACGAGGACAGCAACTGGTGCGCCATGGAAGGCAGCAGAGGGCTGCGGCTATGTTGAAACATGGCCAGCTGTCGTGGTCTTTGCCAGGAAGGATGATCTCCAGCGGTGAGTGAGGATCATTTGGGTCCAAAATCTGACCCCAGCTGAGTCATCAGTGAAAACGGCATCGCAGCAGGCGAGTACAGAAAGTAGTTCTTACCCCTTGGATTTGCCTCTAAGAGGCAGTGAAAAAATGTTTGGAGTGGCATTTGCAGCTGCCATGCTGACCATCAACGAGCGCTAGTCACGACTAGCTGAGAAGATGTGATGATAGGGAAATGGGACTCCGAAATCACCAGAAATGAGACATGTAAACATCCCAGTGAGAAGCTTCGGGAGTTTCATGAGAAGTTCTGGGGTTTGACGTACTTCAAGCAATGCGGGTGCCTCCGAATCTGGGACGTGATTTGCGGTACCATCATTCGACAAGCTGCACTGTCACATTGGTTGTCCACAGATCGTTGCACCAACATCGCAACGTGGTATTTTTTTAGTGGGTGAAAAGAAACCAAGAGTTGTTTATAGCTCCCTTTGATCAACAATCCCAACATGAGTACTTGTCTAAACCGCTGCTTCTTGCCAGGGGATATACTAGCGAAAACTTGAAGAGTCGCTTCATTTGCCCACTGGGGTGAGTGCCACCATCAGTATCGCAACTGGAGTTCTGCCACTAATAGCAAGAATGAAACGATGGTTCCGTCAACTGGGAGGCTTATCCGCTTACCCATGAAGCAAATATTTACATGCATGCTTGCTATCTTCTTCCATCGCCTTCGAACCTCTCTTGGTGACGTTGGCTTGCCCGGTTTTCATGATGGTACTGGGCAATAGGACGGAGAAAACGTTGAAACGTACCTTGTTGCTGCACCTATTTCGGGAACATGCTCCTCGTTGCAAAAACATGTTCATAAATATGGTATTTTTCATATGATAAAGCAGTATGCCGGCAATCAGTATGACAACAACCGTCAACACATGCAATCCTTATCAACTGATATCTTAAAATGTTTTACATAGCTATTATTCCACCAGCGGGTGACAGGTCTCCAGATACCTATGAGACAATTTTTTCACACATTTCAACCATGAATCGACCAGATCTGTCAGTGGCCAGCACTTTGTGGCGCGTTCGGATGGACTGCAACTGGCTGCAGCTCCTTGCTGCGCGTTGAGACCGCTAGACGGAATGGCAGCAAGGGAAGGCCACCGTTGTTTTGACCCGTGACTTTTCAACCGGAGATACGAACTGAGCAGTTACCCGGGGTGGCTTCCCAACTAGGTCCGTCCCAAGCACTTTGACAGTTCCACGAGAGTTTGTTTGGAATGTCCACGAGGAGTAGAGGCTTTGATGCTGGACCAGATAGATAGATATATATATATATAATATAATATAATATAATATATAATATATAATATATTATATATAATATAATATAATATATAATATATAATATATTATATATAACATATATAGATATATTTAATATAAAATATATAATACATAATATATAATATATATAAATATATTATATATATAAATAATATAACATATATATTTAATATATAATATATAATATTTAATATATAATATATAATATATAATATATAATATAGAATATAGAATATAGAATATATAATATAGAATATAGAATATATAATATAGAATATATAATATATAATATAGAATATATAATATATAATATATAATTTAATATAATATATATATACATATGCATATTTAGATATGCATATTCGTGCTGCACATAAATCCATGTTGTACATTGATACGTGCTATATATGTACATACAAAAATGGGCAAAGTTGGGGTTGATTCCCGAGCAAATGACCTGATGGAAATCCAAGTCTGACGAAGTCAATCTACAGACACGCCGCTTTGGTAGCTGCTCGAAAAGATTTCTCCGCAACGATGCTGGGATGAGTTGCCATCGCTCAAAGGTACCTGGCCATGGACAGCACCCCCAAAGGGTTGGTCTACCACTGATCCCAGCCACTTCATCTGGAGGATGAAGACTGAACTTGCACAGTTTTCCCGCTTGTCATGGTCCCATGGGAGTTGTCAAAACCTTTCATTTTCACTCAAAAGCTGAAATTTCTGAACGACGGTGAATGTGAAGGTCATGGTGAAGGCTGGTTGGGGCCATGGTCGAGCTGGACACATGGGCTGCCCTTGTTCTGCGCCGAACGTCGCAAAAGCTCCAAGTGGCAGCGAGCGCAAGCTGCACAGCAACTTGCTGGCTCGCGCGTATTGCGGCGCTGGCATCGTTCAACGTTTGGAGAAAAAAGTGATGCGCTCGGCGCAGGGAGTCCTGCGGAGTCCTGTAATCCTTGGGCATCACCGTTGGTCAACCTGGGAATTCTTGGGACCCGCGCCATTTGGTGATATCTTGAAGGATTCCGGAAAGCACTGCACCCTGAGCAGTTTCAGTTCACCTGCATACTAAGGTGGTTCTACAGTTGGTCTAACTGCGGAAATACCACAGTCAGTTGTGGCGATGTATCCTGTGATAGTCTTTCCACTTAGCAAGGTTGGTCATACCACGGGATCCGTGCTGGATTTGACATGGCGAGCGCTGATTCACAGCTGTGTGTTGGTGACTATTCCCTGTTTGTTTACCAAGCATCGTTGACAAGAGGTTACTCATGTTGTTCATGATTAATTTTATCCTTACCTTAAGAAGCAAATCAAAATGACCACTTGTCATGAGTTACTTGAATTATGTTGTCATTCTTGAATGGTTATTCCCAAGCCCAAAGTATCAGTTGAGAAGCGACTGTTCTTGTTGATGGTGGTCAACCCCAGAGGGCTGCGCGTGGCTTTCCAAGGATTCTAAAAGGGGGCGGATCAGACTTGAATGTATTTTGGGGTGGTGACACATGCCACATCGTGGCCCTCCATATCTGGGATCCTGGATTATCCACGAAGGGTGGTACTCCCAACCGGTCCCCAACATTCATTTCACATAGGGGTATCATTTATGATTTTTGGACATCCCCTTATGAGGAATAAATCTGAAGGGGTGCTTACTTCTGGTAGACATTCGGAAGACACAAGAAGATTTGAGTACGGCTAGAAGATACCATGTTACATTGCCCCTGTGATTTTGCTGTCGTGAGATCGCTGTTGATAGAACTTTTGAGTCGGTCCGTTTCTTTGGGTCTGAAATTGACTCACAAATAGAGCAGTCGATAAATACAGAAACCAGTAAACGCGGCAAAGTGGTGGTTTCCCCGGTAAATAGAGCGTAAAAATGATGATCTTTGGGACGTGCAAGTTGGGTACAACAACCATGGGGCATGACCCCAACAAGATAACAAACTGCTTGATACCAAGGACGGAAAACTCCAAACAGCTGGAGGCGGGGTCAACAGTGCGGCGCAGCTGGAGGTTAACCGCGGGGGAAGGTTCTTCTCAGAGGCTGAGTATAGGACTTCATAACATGAGAATCTGGTTGGTGGTTTGAAACATTTTTTATTTTCCCTATTAATCATTAACAAATGGTTGGTTGACGCATATTTTTCATAGGGGTGGTTCAACCACCAACCAGAAATCAGCTACAAGTTTGGCAAAGACGGTAGTTTCATTTCCTGGAAGGTATGAGATATGGTAGTTCGAAAGCAGGTCCTGGTGGATCATGTTGAGCAATGGTGGGGGAAGAGTGAGTTCGAAATAGTAAGAGGCAGTAATGGCCAGTATGATAGTCAGTGATCTTGTGATGAGCAATAATAGCTAAGAATTAGTTACATAGTCAGTAAAACATGTTTTTTTGATGATTCACAATAGCAAAGCATTAGTTACATAGTCAGTAAAAATGTTTGTTTTTCCCCACTGAAACATGATCAACCACTTGCAATAACCACATGCTATTGAAATTTGTGATGGGCATCTGCCAATGTGTCGCGACTCGCAGAGGATGTCACAGCCAAACAGAGGGTCGTTGTCACCACTGGAGCTCACTCATCTCGCTTGTACAAGCCATGTTTTATTGCGATGATCAACCCATTCTTATTGACTGAAAGCCAACAGTACCGTTGAAACTTGCCTTATTCTCATTTTGATTCAGGATCATTTGGATGCACGCAGTTGTATAAGAATGCACGTATAGACACAGATACATGGATGTACAGGATGAATGAATATGGTGGTTTCTCAAAATAGTGAGCCCCCCAAATCATCCGATATGATTATTTACACTGATGAACCAACCAGTTTGGGGGTCCCCTATTTTGAGAAACTTTCATATGAATGAATAAAGCTGTGGGTCAAAACCCTTAGTCCCCCTGGTTCCCCTATCATTAGCCATTGGTTTCCCTATGAAATTGTTGGTCACTATATCCCATTAGTTGGTTGGGTTAACTGCTTGACCCAGCTCGCCATATGGATCTATTGCAAACTTCTATTTCTCGTCCACAATTCTACCTCCATAGAGATGCTGTCTCGCCGGGTGTTTGTGGATTCGCCGATCCGGCGAATGGTGGCCTCCGGCACAAGGGGGTTGGCCCCGGGGTTGGCTGTTTATTTGAGTTATGTGAACAGTTCAGAATGATGGGTACGGGTAGTGATATGTCAAGAGTTAACAATTGATGGTTTGTACTTGACAGCTATTGCTATGAACCTTCAGAATGATGGTTAACAACGAAGCTTAAGAGCAATCGTTGACATTCATTAATGACTGGTGACGATTAAAACCAATTGTCAGGAATGATCGTTAATAGGAATCGTTCATGTTTATTGAAATCTGTTTTGCTTGAGAGCAATACGATTAACCATTCAATCTTCCATGAATAAACAGAGCAGTGGCATATGCTTAATGCATCCAACTTGGCGGTGGTTGAGGGGCGTGCGTTGAGTGATCTACGTGGCTGGCACCTGGCCGCCTCCACACCTGGGATCCCCTGACAGCTGAGGCCTTTCAGAATGAGGTGGTGCTCTTGCAACAGCTGCGGGATCGAGACTCAGTGATCCAGGTGGGGGCAGATTCGGTGCTGCCTTGGAGCCCAAGATCAGCTTGGGACCGCTGACCCCAAGTTGTAAAGGCGACCTCAGCAGAACGAGTTGATCTCTTTTTTACGCGGGACACCCAGGTGGGTCATGTTGATTCTTGTGATCACTGACGCTCTTTTGGTTGACATCATTTTGCAACATTGGGTTGTGGATCATCGCCTATCGACCACCTAGGCATTGCTAACTCTTAAACAAGTGTTGACGGTCATGGCTTCATCCTTCTCAACCAACATCAGCCATGGTATGTTTTCGATGAACACCTCCTTCCACAGTTGGTGACCCCCTTGTTGTCTACCGGCTGGGGGCCCCATCGGGGAAATGCATCTTTGCGATCGGCAAATCCCAAAGAAACTCCCAAAGAAACCCACGGAAAATCCCACCGAAAATCCCATGGAGAACCGCACCGTTTCAGCACGTTCGCTGCATGGTGCAGGTGGTGGATGCAGAGGTGGACCGTGAGAGGGGTCGCATCAACATCGTCATGGAGGCGGGAAGCCAAAAGCGCATGGAGCTGTGTCGTTGTCAAAGTCGTGCTCTGTTGTGGATACCCTCAACAACCCTTGAGGAACTGAATACAATTGTTTGACCATTATCATCCATTATCAATCAGTATTCACTGTGATGAACTAGGGAGAGTTTGATAACTCAACTCAAGCAGAGTTGAGAAGACCAGGGTGAATTATCTTAGTGGGAAGAGAACCCACACTGCACATCCGAAAAAGACAGGCAACCTTTTTGTTGGTCATCAATCAACCAGTCATCCACTAATCAAGCTATCTAGGAACCAATCAAATGAAATCTTTTCAAATGATGGTTTCTCAAAATAGGGGTCCACGCAAGTGATTCTTTTTTCAGATCATTTTTGGTAATGAAAACCAACCAATTTGGTGGCTTGCCTAGATTAAGAACACCCCTATCTATTTCATGCTTCATCCTAGCTCTGTGGCTTGGTTGCATGTGGATTCATCCTGCTGATCCAATCAGGGTGAAAAAATCCTATCGCTGCGGAGCCATCAAGCTGTGATCGGGGGCGAACTGGGATGCTGCCCGCGGGGTCACGGTCCATATAGTCCATGATGTTGACCTACCTTTCTTTTTGATCAATCCCATACTGATTATGATTGGTTATGGATGATACCGTTTGCAACCTGTACAAATTCACCATGTTTCACACAATTGTCAATGTACACGTCCCTGCTGGTTATGAACCATGTTTCACCGTTTCACCACAAGATTTCAGTTATTGGCCAAGGTTCCAGGTGGTACATGCTTATAGGATCATTGATACATATTGATCACAACTAACCATCATCGATCAACATCCAGCAATATCAATCATTGTTATCCACCATCATGAACCATCATCATCAACCATCATTGGTTGGGAGAATCCATCATGAAGCAAATTCAGCATCATGAACCATGATGAACCATCATCAACCACCATCAATCATTATTAACCACTACTAAATCACCACTTTTAACCATCATGAACCACTGATCAAGCATCAATGAACCATCATGAACCACCATTAAGTCCCCCATGTGCTGAGACTTGCCCAGGCTGGCGACATGGACTTAGGTCGCTTCTTGCAGTCGCAGCCCAGGCGGTCAAGATGGGGACGTCAACCCAGGTACCATCGGTGGCTGGCTCTATGGTAGTTTTATGGTAGAGGTTAACCCTCTGGTAAACTAACATGGCTGGCTGGAAAATCCACTAATTTCTTAGGAAATCCCTGGGAAATCATCCATTTATAAAGGATTTTCAATTGCCATGTTAGTTTACGAGAGGTTGCAATGGTAACAGTGGTCACTAATGGAGGGGGGTTCGACAATGGTAAGGATTCACCATCGCAACATTCACCGCAGAACGACAACATATCTTAGCGGCCATGGTAGAGGTAAATGACCGTGGTAAGATAATGCTTGATGATGGTTACTAGTAACAGCAGCGGAAGCAAACAGGTGTTGCGCGATTTGAACATCTACATTGGTTCCAAGGACTATTGCCACCACAGTCCGGCGAAACGTGGGTCCTGGATGATGGAATCATACGAGCAGACGGTGCGCTCGCCCCAGAATGCTTGCAGAGCAGATAGCAGCAAGTGGTTGCACAAGCACCGCCCTGGCCTCTTGTGGCCGGCTACAGATGTCAATCGTGCACGCTCGATGAATCTTTACGGATGCAATTATTGGATGGTGAAATTTCTCCCCGTCCCAAACTGGCTACAGGTAAGGCTGCAACATATTTTTCGCACAAGTTCTTCATGGATGGCGCTGGACTGATTGATCGTACTTTGGGACGTTTTGTTGAATTGCAAAACAAACCTCACCACAGACATCCTGCTGGTTTGGAACTTCCATTTAATGACGGGGTCACCTACATGAGGAAAGCCAAGACGATCTTCGGCTTGCCTTTCCTGATGTAGGTGACCCCATTATTGAATTGAACGTACGGACGGATGAATTCGTTGTTTTTAAAGATTTTTTATCATCGACAGTGATGATTTCATTCTTACCCACTGTAAAACAATTGGTGCTAATTGTACGCCTTGAGCTGATAATGGGCACCCGTAGATCTAGCAATCGACTTGGGACCAAGAAGCAAACCTCGAAAAAACAAAGGCCACGTTGTCCAAAATAAACCACTATTGCCGAAAATTAATCATCATATCCTGACAAATGATGACTATATTCAGAGTTCTTCAGCTACTACCGCTATCATGTGCATGACCATACTATATAATTCAAATCATAGTTATTTAACCACTACAAGTAGTACCGCACAAGGCAGTGGCGGAACTTTCCAAGATAGGAGCACTATAGGAGTGTGCAGTTGTGGTTGCGACGATTGATTGTCCGAGGGATCCGAGAACTGAACATCACTTGGGCCTGACTTCCTACCAATGTGAGCATCGATCTGGCCACTTGACTGGCAGCCTATCTGTCTAGCTATCTTTCTATCAGTGGATCAGTTTTCTTTCTGTCTGTCTGACTGTCCATCTATCTATCTATCTGATGATCTATTTGTTTATCTATCTGCCTATGTACTTGTCGTTCTATCTACCGCACTATCTATCTCGTCATCTTTCTGTCTATGTATCTATCTATCTACCTGTCCATCTATCTATTTATCTATCTGCCCATCTATCTATCTGTCTATCTATCTACCGAATTATTTGTCTGATCATCTATGTGTCCATCTGTCTATCTTTCTGTCTTTCTACCTGACTATCTATCTACTTATCTATCTGACTCTCGTTTCGTCTACCTATCTGTCTATCTATCGACCCATTCCGCCATCTGAATCTGGCTATCTAATTGTCTGTCTATTCCATCTATCTATTCTAGCTATTCTATCTATCTATGTATCTATCCATCTATCTATCTATCTAGCTATCTATCCATCTAGGTGTTTGGCCACTTTTGATAATTGGACCTTGCAAAGGTGTTCCGATCATCAAGTGTTTTGCTACTTCTGACCTGCAAATGTGCTTGGCGCGCAAGCGTTGTGCACATTTTGGCTACATAAATCACGAAAAGTGACGCGAAACGCAAGTGTTTTCCTACTTTTGTCTCCTGTGTTCAAAAAGTGTCAAAACGTGCTGTGTTTTGACACATTTGCTTCAAAATGTGCTTCTCGCCCTGGCCGCGTGCACTTTTTCGGACATGCAACTTTCAAAACTTGTTAAAAACCACGAGTTTTTGCGACTTCGGACGTGAGAATGTGCTTCGCGCGCAGGCGGCGTGCCAATTTTCATGATCATATGACATCTCCGAAAAGTGGCCCGAAACGCTAGTAAAATTGCAGTTTTTATTTTGGTGCAAGATTTTATCTTAAAAATTTGCTTCGCGCGCAGGCTGCGTGCCAGTTTTGAGAATCATGAGTCATCAAAAGTGGTCCGAGCATGTAGTGTTTTTACGATTTTGACTTCCAAATGTGCTCGGCGCCTAAGTTTTTTAACGATTTTGAACGTGGAATCGTCTAAAAGTGCTCCGAGCATGCAGTGTTTTTACGATTTTGACTTCCAAATGTGCTTCGCGCCTAGGTTTTTTTTACGATTTTGCAAGTTGCAACTTCCGAAAGTGCTCCGAACCTGACATGTTTTTACGATTTCGACTTCCAAATGTGCTTCGCGCCTAGGTTTCTTGCAAGTTGCAACTTCCAAAAGTGCTCCGAACCTGACATGTTTTTACGATTTTGACTTCCAAATGTGCTTCGCGCCTGGGTTTTTTCACGATTTTGCAAGTTGCAACTTCCGAAAGTGCTCCGAACCTGACATGTTTTTACGATTTCGACTTCCAAATGTGCTTCGCGCCTAGGTTTTTTCACGATTTTTGCACACACCTTCGGCCACAGTGCTCCGCACCCGCCGCTTTAGCGAGGTACCCTTCTGGACCCTCATGATGCACTAAACCTTGCAAAACACAGCATTTCGCGACTTTCCTAACATTTTTGCGCGCTCGCGCTCTCATCTTTCCCACATATCTTCTTTCTCACATCTGCATAGGCGATCTACCCTAGCTGAGTTGTCCATATTGTCGGAAGTTAGACTTCTAAACTTCCTTCGATAAACTACTACTGACCACAATCACTAGGGACCAATTTTTTTACCATTAGTATATAACCACTATCACCCACTATGAACCATCATGAACCACTATTCATCAGTCTCAAGTCCCAATCGCTATAAAGCATTACAAACCATTATTAACCACTATACGCCACTGTACTTCACAAGGTTCCACAAGGTTCCACGTCGAAACTTGGCAGGCTGACTTTGATTCAGATCCAGCATCTCTGGAAGCAAATGCTGGAAGCTGTGCAGGATCGGGGCGCAGTTGTCGGGTTGTTTGGCTTCGTTGGGGTTGGTTGTTGCTTGTCATTGGTTGGGGTTGCTGGTCATTCCAACTCTACTATCTAAGGGGTTTTGGAGACTATCCAAGAATTGACCTTCAAAGTTAGACTATCCAAGAATTGACTTGCAAAGGTTCACCACCGTTGTTGGGAAGTTGGGAGAGACTTTGCACTTCTAAACTACAGGCAGATGGCTGATTGGCGTGATGGAACCAGAACGAGGGCCTTTAGTACGAGTTTTTTTTGCTGTTCTACTTTGTTGAATTTCTATTTTACGAGGAACAAAAGACTTCATGACGATGTCAGCCAAAGACAATTGTGGAACTCACAGGGATGCCATTAGAAATTGTGTTGGCTGGTTGTGATCCCGGTTCACGAACCAACCTGTTGTATGAGGCTGCGATTGCCATCGTGACTCGTGTAGCTGGGGATTAGGCCACCAGGCTTCAGATTTTGTTATGATCTTCTATGATTGGATTTTGGTAGGGTCATGTGTGCAGGTAAGACATTTTCGTATTTTCAATCATGTCAAACACATGCAGACATACATGCATCCGTACATATATGCATGCATAAATAAACACGTTACATTACAGTACATTGCACTACATTGCATTACATTGCATTACATTGCATTACATTGCATTACATTGCATTACATTGCATTACATTGCATTGCATTGCATTACATTGCATTGCATTGCATTACATTACAATACATTGCATTACATTGCATTACATTGCATACATGCATAACGAATATACCAGTTTTCCGACTGCTGGCTGTTCTCACTGCTAGCGATCGGCCCCCACTTTACCTCTCATGCGGCGTTTGATGAGCTGATCAGATTCTTGAAGCCCCCAGAAGTTGGTTCTTCCCAAAGATCAGACATTCAAAAAGATGAATCAGCTGAAGGCTAACCAAAAAAAACCTAAGAATACTAGCTGATTCGACCCAAGCCGCGGGAGACCACTGGCCAAGCTGCTGCTTGTCAGCGCTTCAGGTGATCCACCACGAACGCATCGTGCACTCGGCGCGGGGACCCGGAGACGCATCGGTGTGTTTGGGTTGTCGATGGATGATGGCGAATGGTGGCTTACTAATGTCTTGATGATTAAACCATCATTGATGATGACTAATCGATTGATGGTGACTAATGTGGCTGTGATGATCATGGTTCTTGATGGTTTACAGTGATTCGCACTGATTAACAGCAAGTCTATGGTGAGGATTGAACACTGGAAAACTTATGAGATTGAACGATAATTGTTGGAACTGGTATTTGCAACAATCATTGACAGAGACTTTCACCTACCCAAACATGGATATGATCAGTAGAAGCAGTAGATCAAGTGATTCTTACTCATTGACGGACACGTTTTTCAATGTTGGGGACTCCATAAAATGAATCATGACAGCAGGGCCCCAAAAATTCCAACCAAAGCCCAACACTTGGCCATCACTTCTCTATCTGGTGGTCCCTCTGTAACTTTCCCGTTGAACTCATTGTGGTGCCATCCTGCAACTGGGATGCTCCCCCAAGGTCTCCAAGGTATCCGATTTCCATCGATTTTCTATCAGTTTCTCATGAGCTAAACCACCTCCCAACTGCTGATTCTGTCCACCAAGGGATTTGGAGATTGTCTGAAGCTGGAGATTTCAAGTTAGCTTAGGATGACACAGGAAAGATCAGATGTAGGAGGGCAAACTCTACAATGGGGTAAGTACCACCTAATCACTGATGTCTTCCCTGACATAAACATGATGGCTTGGGGTGAAATCAACAGTTCCCCTCCTCGCTCAGCTACCTATGACCCCAATTCTGTTCCTGAAAAGGTCCGCTCCGGACTTCCCATGCAGAAAAGTGCTGCTCATATGTCAACCGCTGCCTTGCCGCTGCCGTTTCTGACTTTCCAGTCGTCTTGATAGCGTATTCACGTACTACTTGGAGGTGTAGCTGCAGCGCGCACTTCTGCCTCTGAGAATCGCCTACTAGTCTACTACTAGTCTCCTACGAGTTCTATATTCGCAATGGCTCCGAAAAGAGGGGGCCCCACGGAGGCCACCCCTCTGACTGGCGATGATCTCGCCAGCATCACGGACATCAGCATTCGCCATGGTTTTGTGCAAAAGGTCTGGGAAGCGCAGGGAGGATCACTGACCTTGTATGACGGCTTCATTTAGTGGTTTCTCAAAATAGGGGATCCCCAAAAATTGTTGGTTTAGTACTAATGATGATTGATATTGGATGATGTGGGGGTCCCCTATTTCGAGAACACCCATTTGAATTAATTATCATGATTCATTACTGTATGTATATGCACATTTGTGCTTGTCCACGCCGGTTACATCATCGTTGCAGTCTTCTTTTTCTGGACGCAGTGATTTTTACAAAGTGGAAACTCCTCCAACCAAGAAATGCTGCAGAGGCTGCATGTAGCTAACGTTCTCTCATTCGTGTTGTGGATGGGTTCTCACCTTTTTTATAATGTTGGATCCATAAAGGTACACTGCTGATGGTTTATTGATCTGGGTGTTCCTTAAAATAGGGGTACCCCTGAATGATCATTAACCATTTCCAGCAAGAATCCAATCATTTTTGGCGTTTCCTATGTCAAGAAACCACCAATTTGGCTTCGTGTAGGCACCAATCATGAACTTCAGTCCGCGGAGGCTACATGTGCAGTCGCGAATGCTTGGCATAGGCCCCCGCGTAGACTATGTGCTAGCGTTTAGGCCCCACAACATGGGACTAATTATGATTTATTTATGTGTAAAATTGTGAACGTAGAATTGAAAGTACAAATGTATCTATATCTATATATATGCACATATATTTGCATATGTATATGTATATGCATACGCATACATGTCTTCGTTTGTAGACATGCACGTACCTCCCAAGTCAGCTGTTTCTCAACCCACCATGATCTAGTGAGTGCCTGCTCTGAAGACCCGGTTCAGGTCTTCGGCATTCTGGGTCTTCAGCTTCTGGCCACATTCCTGGTGGGTGGACTAGTGACCTATTACGGGGAAGCGTTGAGGAAGCAGTATCCCAACATGGTGGTGGTTCTGGTGGTGGTCTCCCTGGCAATCCTCCTCAGCATTCACTGCGTCTTTATTTGCCATCGCGAGACCATGAGAAAGAGCCCCCAGAACTATGTCCTGCTGTCTATCTTCACCTTGGCCAAGGGAATCTTGATCGGCTTCATTTGCTCGGAATACTCCCTTCAGTCGGTGCTGGTGCTGGTAGCCATTACATCCCTGGTCTGTCTGGGACTGATGGTCTTTGCTTGCCAAACGACTTATGACTTCACAGGCCAGGCTCGACACCCTTCTGGAATGAGGTAGGTTGCAGGTACTACATTTACGGGTTCTGGAACTACCCGAGGTCTATGATGTGGACTTATGTACATCGTACAAACATGCATTCGCATTGCATTACTGAGCTTTTTTTCGCACATGAAGTGGACACCCGACCCTTTAGC
This sequence comes from Symbiodinium kawagutii, assembly GCA_009767595.1. Classification (NCBI taxonomy): domain Eukaryota; class Dinophyceae; order Suessiales; family Symbiodiniaceae; genus Symbiodinium; species Symbiodinium kawagutii. The sequence goes on along the minus strand of VSDK01028537.1, from coordinate 134,966 downwards.
AATCTTCAGTGCATGAGATCCATTCTGACCTTGTCAAGCTGGCCATGACTATATCCTCTAGGTAAGCTGCTGACTGGGAGTCACATGGAATGACTATCTCCATTGACCCACCAGCCACAACTTCGTTGGCTCGTGGAATGACAATTCTTCGTCCCAGAAGTGGCCAACTTCTAGCCCAGCAATTAGTCGTTAGTGGCGCACATGAGACACACTTGTGAGTCGCTAACTTCAGCGTCGTTCAAGGTCCACAGACAGAGTCAGTTTGTCCAAATTGACCTTCGCCAAAGACCCCACAAACAGAAGCATCCACCAGCATGGGGGACATCCACCAGTCAAACAGAAACACATCTGCACGTGCTATGTAGGCGCGAGTTTCCTGGTGAAATGACCCTGAAGCCAGGCGAAGTAACCTGAAAAAACCCATATGGCTTCATGTCACCAGCACTCCATGCGGCGCAGGTTGGCTGCCATACTTCTGCGCTGCGAGCTTGGTGTTGATGATGATGATGCTGGCCATTTGCATCTCGCGTTTCTTAGGATTGGCAAGTGCCTTGGTTGCGATTTCGGTGGAGCAGCGGCATGATCAGAAGCAATGCCTCTCAACACACGTGTTATTTCTTCTTCACGGTTTTTTCAGCGTTTTTAAAGCGTTTTCAACGTTTTTTCAATTGTACAAAACCGTGTCAATGTTGATAACTACTTAACTACTGATTGATTTGAACTTAAACTAACTATCGATTGAGATCAATTTTGGGATATTATGATCTTACTTTTCAACTAATGATTTGGTAGTGTCAAAGACCGAGCTAGCTCTTGTTTGAATTAATGATTGATTGAAACTCGCTTTTGATAGATATTGAATGATATTGATTGATTTATAGACATCAGAGAACACAGTGTCAATTCTTGGCGCGCCCCAAGAATTCATCCTGCCACTCACAGGCAGTGGTGCGTTCCAAGTGCTGTACATCGTCTATGCTTCGTTTGGCGCTTTGTTGTCCTCCTTCGGCATTATCCTTCATACTCAGATGATCGTGGGTGGCAAGAATTCTCAGCACAGGCATGCTTGAATCCTGAGATTGAAACACGATGGAGCACATCCATACATGTCATGAGTGTGGTGAAGACTCCAGATGTATCCGTCCCTGTGAGCGGTTTCCACCACCTGTGGAAGCTTCTTTGACCCCGGGGCCTGAGCGTGGCCGGTTTAAACCAGCGGTTCATGATGATCCAGCGACTGATCATAGAATCAACGAATGATGGGAAACAAACATGGGATAATACGGGAATATAACAGAAGATCTATGAGAGGAGATTCCAGTTCCTTGACCATTCTGGTTCCCATAATTATGATTCTGGCCAATCAACTGGTTGGTACGGATGCCACCTGCCGCGATTTTTATGGGAAGACCAGGAGCCGGTCAGTGCTGGGGGATGGCTTTTGGGAGTTTAGGGACTGCCAAGGGCCAGGGGACCACACCAGGTACAAGTTGGATGACTACTGCATGGCAGCCATCAGTGTTTATGCCGACATCTTGCGGCTCTTTCGATTCCTCTTGCGGCTCTTTGGACAGAGGAAGTGACACAGCGCGAGTTGTGTACGAGTTGTGCCACCGAAAAAGGGAAGCTGGTGGAAATTCCTGGAGTCATGTGGTACACAGAAGAATGAATCCAGCATTTACTAGAATTGGACATCGTGGCGGTGAAATGCATTAGAACCAAAACAGATTGGTAGGTGAATAATCACCCAACAGTGTCAAGTCAACGTTCTTTTCTCGGAATGTGAAAACCGTGCTGCGATGTGTTTGACACTCTAGACAAGAGAACTCTGGAAGGAGAGGCTCAAGATTATGTGTATAATATATATATATATATTGGATGAAATGTTCATGAATCGATCTGAGTGCATCCCTTTGATTTATTGCACATAGAAATAGCATGCACTAGCAGGTTTCCGAGATACTCATATCTTCAACCATTGCCAGAAGTTAGTAAAACAAGTGCTTGACTTGTTTATCACTGTACGGGGGTGGTGGGGGCAACAGTTCACCTTCCGGGAACTACAGCCACATTTCTTCAACGATTAAGCAGAAACCAGCCTTTCACCAGTCATGCAATCTTATTGCAATGAAATATGAAATTAATCATGTCAACTGTCCATCAACTAGTCCATACTCTCTTCTCCCTTATGTCAGATGCCCCTCTTGGCGCCCCCCCAAGCTATGTATAGATTCCCCATGAACCTCAGGGTCTCAGGATTAGATCAGTGATGTGCATGCTGCAGCCGTGACACGCCAAACGCGACACGCCCCGAAGTCTCGTGCTCCTGTTCTTCGCTCAAAAACCATGGCCCGTGCCACTGCGCTGTGCATCTTGGCCGCGGCTCCTTGGCTTGAGATGTCCAACAGATGCCGAGTTGGGTCAAGGCTTTAACCAACCAATCATGAGGGATAATATCCAGCAATAAGAGGGAAAGAAATGGTTAATAGTGGGGGAACCAGGGGACTAAGGGTTTGGAACCAGTGCCAGATGACGGAAAGAAGTTATGGGTTTATCACGGTTTGGGCATGGGTGTTTCTCAAATCACAGGGGTCTCTGCAGTTATCATCCAGTATTAACCATTCACAGCAAAAAACCAACCATTTTTGGGGTGCTTATTGTGAGAACCCCCCCATACATTTCCAAGCAGTCTTGTATTGTAGTGTCCTGAATAAATCAGATCGGGTAGAGATACAATTCAGCGATTCTGTGTTTGATTGATTTGTAATTACTTAACCCGTAGTCCCTTTGTGATGCACATCCTAGAAATACACATAGATAGGCATACAACACAATTAACAATATACTATACACAAGACGCAGATGAATGCGTAGTAGAATCCAGCTGTTTTCATCTATGGGCTCTTCACATGATCCTTGGATCCCCGTGAAAGACAATGAACTACTACTTGAACTTTCATACGTGTTGACATGGCAAAGAATTTGGAATCACCGCCTGTATCCGGCGAGTGGGTACGTCCTGGTACATTGTGTGTGTGTGTGTGTAAGTATTGTTGTGTTTTTGTATCTTCGTTTGAGTGACTGCGTTGGTGACGTTTTCATGGTGAAAGCATCCGAGTACACCATTGTGTGACTGCATTACAGTCTGGCGGAATGTTAAAGGAGCGTGGTTTTTTGCTGTCTCTCAGTTAATTGTTTGCTTTTTGAACAGATTTTCCCGCAACGGCATAACATATCCTTGAATAGGAATTCTATATATTCTTATCATTGCTTATTATCTATGTCCTTGTAATTGTATTCACATTAATTGGCCATCTTACTTGGTGAGTACTTGTATCAGATAGTCATGGAGATGCATTCCTCCCTTCAATGCACCAAGCAGGATGATGATCATGAGGATTAATTGCTGTGTTTCTTATTTGTTCGGAAACTGGTCACTGGTCATGAAAGGCCATCCGTGTGGTAAGAGTCATAGGTGGGAAGCCCTGGAGGATCTCTTGAAAGTTGCCTCATCCCAGCCTTGGCCCTGATGCGTTGGACCACTTCTCCCATTGAATCAGGGCTGACCAGGGTGAGCGGTCATGTGCAAGGACCTGCCGGTGGCCCATGGATCATAGCGAATTCTCAACCATGGTGAATGGCTGAAAGTGAACCAGGGATGATAGCCAGGGGTAGCTCATGATAGCTACGATAGCTGGGGATTTTTCAAGTGTGCTGATCACTCAGCTGCTGATCACAGCTAGTAATGCAGCTGAACACTCAGCTGCTGATCACAGAAACTCAGCACCTGACGCTTTCATCGCAGTGATTTTCCACCGCGCCGAGGCCGCATGCCTCCTCCGAAGCATTGCTTTCGTGCCAGCTCCAGCAGCCCGCAGCCCCGATGCCACGGTGGTTGCCGGGGCCGCCGTGTTGGCGACGACACCTTTGGGAGCGGATGCCTTTGTCTTCAAGGGCGACATGGCTTGCAGAAGTTCTGGGGGAAGCTGGGATGGCTATGGCTATGGGTTTAGCACATAGTTTTGAGCCTTGGATATGATGAGGTGCTCCTGAGATTATTGATCTAAGGTCATTACTAAAGAAAACATGGTTGAAGGGGATTATGATGGTTGATAGTATGGATTAATAGGGAAGAATTCACCAACATGGACAACAATAGGGATTGGGACTGATCAAGGTCCTGAGACTCGGAAATGCCACAGTTTGAACCGATGTGCGACTGGAATGTGGCTCTATTAGACATGCAACAGGGCACTTTGCTGCTTGATTGGCAACAGCCAATACATTTCATGGAGACAAAACCATCCCAATCTCGCAGGTTATAGCTTGGTATAGCCATGTAATTAGGATACCATGGTAAGACCGTTGAAATATGAACACGCGTCCGGATCACAACCAATTATTTGATGTTGAGCCTATAGTCCAATAATCATGTGAAATCCATTGGCTGAATCACATCGCTTCCGATCACGCCGGCCGAAACGGGGTCCTGGGCGACTCAGCCGCCGTGCCAAGGCAAGGAGTACTTCGATGTCTTCTACGGCACCTCGGACGGCCGAATGAGCAGTGCAGCAGTGGGTCAGAGAAGTCAGCAGCTAGTTGTGGTTAAATTTCATTCCTAGCAACTTTACCGTTTACCCATCAAGAGATTAACGTATGTATCGTGAAGATTCGTGAAGTATATCATAGCAGTTAGTGTGAAACCTTTTTTTTGGCAGAATATGGATGTTGCTTCTGTTGGATCTCCCGCATGAAGGTTGAGTGTACCAACAGTACCAGTGAGATATGCCAAGCATAGTCTTCTCTTTTGGGTGTGTCTTGGATGGCACCCTGTGATCACACGGCTATGGGTCAGTTCACCCTGTACACCTAGTTCCCCCATTTTTAACCAGCTCTTTTTCCAACTATTGTGGTTGGTGATTATCCTCCGTTGTTGGTTGGTCAATCTGGATCCATAGCCATCTCACTGGTTGAACTTGTTGAAATTGTTGGTGATTGTCCCCCACTAGTTGGTTGATGAATATTGACCCAGCTCGCCATATTGTTGATATATCCGCTACTGTTGGTTATCATCCCCCACTAGTAAGTATTAACCAGCTAGTTTGTGATTTCCCTACAGCTATTTACCATTTAACTACTGTTGGTTTATATAGCTATCATCCCACCAATTATATAGTGATATATCCACTACTACTGTTGGTGATCATCCCCCAATAGTAACTATAGCTATCAACCAATTAACCCCACCAATCATCCCCCATTATGATATAGCTACTGGTGGTTGTCCCCCACTAGTAACTCTAGCTATCCTCCCACCAATGAACCAGCTCGGCGTCCCCCACAAAAATGGCTGTGGGTCAGTTCACCCTTAGTCCCCCTGGTTCCCCACCATTAACCATGCTGTTTTCCCTTATTATCGTTGGTTGTTATACCCCATTATTGATGGTTAACTGCTTGATCCATACAGTACCTGTAGATAGCTGGTATATCCCCTACTATTGTTGGTTATCATCCCCTACTATTAACCATTAACCAGCTATCATTAACCATTGGTTGGTTGGTTAACTGCTTGACCCATAGCCAAATTGGTGAAACAGCGCCTTGACCGAGCGCTCGCTGGGCCGCTCTCAGGCATCGACCCCTTGGCCTGGGCTTTCGCTGGCTTTGTCCCTGGGCGCACGGGCACGAGCGCGAGCAGCGGTAGCGTTGTGGCACGACCAACCCACCGCGTCGGTGGCCCGTGCCATTAGCGTCGGAGATGCCACGAGAAAGCAACATGAACATGGTATCATTGGTATCATGATTGGTGATTTTTTTTTCGAGTTTTTTTTTTTTGCCATCATTCCAACATGCTTCATTCTGAAAGTAAGGATGACGGAACTGCATGCTTGGCGATAAGCATTCATCGCGGATGGGTGATGATGATCCATCATGAATGATGCCTATTATTCTCCATCGTGAACGAAGAGTTGACGCATGCCTCACGCAATGATTGAAGACGAGTAATGGTTAATTGTTAGGGGAACTATGGTATTAAGAAATAGGGAATAAAAACCCAACATCACCAACAATATTGGTTGATAATGATTCAATAGTACCATGCAGATACTTCCCATGGGTGGTTGAACATAGTCCCTTCATCCAACTTGTTACCAATTGATAACGGTAAATGGTTGATGGCTACCCTCATCATTACTGTTAGAATGATCATTACTGTCACTCATTGATAAGGGTATCACAAATGGTTGATGGCTACCCCAACACTAATGGTTGATGGGCAAATGATAAGAATGATTCATTACTGTTGAGAACAGTCCGTACTTGAGTGGGCCCACGGTTTGGGGGAATCTATACCTCTTTTTTTATGAAGTTGGCGAGTTGGGTCAATACTAATCAACCAGTAATGGGGGATAATAACCAACAATAATAAGGAAACCAATGGATAATGATGGGGTGAGGGGCGGGAAGCTTTCATCATTTTAAGTCAATGACAGGGGACTATCAGCAATCAACAGCGGCTAATGATGTTGATTGATGCGGCAACTATATAGTAGGGGACACAAGCGAAGAACACCGGGAAATTGCCAACTACTTGCCTGGTATCTAAATGGATGTTTCTCAAAATAGGAACCCCCCAGAATGGTTTCTATATTACTATAAATGGTTCATACAGCATGACAACCGAGGGTACCCCCATGACTTGAGAAACCACCAGTCATAGGTATCTGGGGACAGCGGTTGAGCCGCAACGCTGGCTGGTGACGACGAAGGCATTGCACGCTGTTGGGGAGGCGATCCCAACAGCTGACATGATTGGCAATGACCCATGCAAGGGGAAATGGCTATGGGTCAATATTAATCAACCAACTAATAGGGGATTTCCACCAACAATAATAGGGGAAACAATGGCTAATGATGGGGAACGAGGGGTACAGGGTTTTGACCCACTGCCAAATACACACACACACATTAGCCAATGAGTGGCTTGAACTAATCCACAGTCGCTGGCTTGGAAACTTCTCATCAATCCGAATTCGACGGGTTCATGATGTACTCTTTGGGGTGCCTGGAACTTAAACAGCATCACTTGATGGGGAAATAAGCCAGTCCTGCGCCCAAATTTTTGCAGTAATTTCTTTGAATGGTTGGGGGGTATGGCTATGGATGTACAGCCATCATGCCAGTGCATCATTGACAATTGGTATATTTTCAACCTTGCTCAAATCTCAAGTTACCAGGTTGTATTTGTTACGTTCATTTTACTTGCTTTATACTCAAAAAGCAAAGTGCCCCAATAGTGGAACATATCATGGCCATCAACGAGTGATGCATTGAAGCTATGAATTGGTCATAAAATGTGGGGAACCTTGGATGATTGGCGATGAAAAAACCTTCTGAGGGCTGATTTTTCAAGGATTTTCAACCACAAAAAAAAAGTCTTGAGATCCTGATTAAAACCATTCAAATCCATTCAATGATTCGGACCATTAAACCTGAGGATTACTGCTTTGAAACCATTCAAACTCATCAAGATTCATGGTGTAAACCATCGATTATGAGAGAATTATTCCCACCATACGCCATTTTTCGTCCGCAGCCACAATCAGCCACTATTGAAAATGGTTGCCATTGAATTATATCAGCTACTATTGAACCATTTCTCCGGGATGAACATCCACCTTTTTCGATGCAAAGCTTTGCTGAGGCCATCGTGTACTACGGTGCCTCGCTGAAGAACGCAGCCACCAAGTCACTGGGCGGAACGGGTGGCACTGGAGATGCTTGGTGGGGTGGTGGGGTGGGGGCGGGGGGGGGGGGGGGGGTTGGTTGGTTGGTTGGTTGGTTGGTTGGTTGGTTGGTTAGTTGTATTGTTATAATATGCTATGACCTCATCTTAGACAAATTTTTTTCGCAGTTCTGGAGTCTTAGGAGTGTTTGAACATCTCCATTTCAAGTCTATCTCCAGAGACTTGCTCAAGCAAACCAGCTCCCAGATGCTTGGTGATCACTTCTGACTTTTTCTGGGATTCTGAACCGTTTTCCGGCCGTGTAGGTGACCCATTTGGGAATCTCATCGCCAGTCAGGCTGTCCAAGATCTGAGGTACAACATCCCCGTTGACAAGTCGATTTCGCCAAAGGTCGGTGGATTCCAGGGCAAGGAGCGCACCTGAGGGCTGGTTGTGGCTGGTTGTGGCGGGGGATCCGGTTGCGGTTCCCCGTTCCGCACCCAGGGCGTTTCAACGCGTCGGGATGTGACCAAACTCGTGGGGCGCGGGACAGCGAGGCACCAGCTGGTAAAGCTAGCCATGGGCGCTGCAAAAGTGGAGAGTGGAACCGGAGTTCTGACAGAAAATTTTACCAACTAGTTGGGAAAGGAATTTCTAGTTGGTAATTTTTAGTCAATCATTTATAAATTCTGAAAATTGATGGACCATGGTGCATTGTCCATATTCATGAATACATTGACTACCGTATACTAACCATCACCAACAAGGACGATTAGTGAAGTATATCTGGCTGGTGGTTTGATTGACATTTCTTATTCTCTCCAATATTAACAAATGGTTGGTTTGTTGGTTGGTTGGCAAGCATATCTTTGCCCTAGTATAACCACTCACAAACCATGGCTTACAACCACCAACCGTGGGGTCGTTCAACGACTAAACAAATATTGACGCGAAAGCTGAACAGATTGGCACCGTTGGACAACCAAGATCATGACTGGCAATCCCACGGCCGAGTATCGACTTCATGGGGAATTCGGGCGATTCTAAGACATCTTTTGTGGCAGATGGCAGTTTTTGAAATACCTGTTGTTAAAATGGCAATCAGAAATAGATTCAACTTAGATCATCACTGGACCTGCAGCTTTAAGTGAATGCTTTCCAATTAATCAGGTTTCTTTGTGGGGGAGCCATGTCAACACCTTGCGGCATCACCTCGTCGGATAGCGTGTCGTGCCACGGGTGTTTCTTTTTTGGAAGCCGCCCAACCATCCAACCCGTGTCATTGAGGCAACACGTTTGAAGAATTCCTGTGTTAGGAAGCACCTTTGTAACTCGGGTTCTACCACTGGAATCGGCAAGATGCTACCAAGCTTAGCTCTACCAGGAGATTGAGAACAACGAGGACATGGAGAAGTTCTACAAGGCCTAAGTGCGTGAGCACCCCCGGTCGGCCCACGGACGTCTCGTCGGTCACCGGGGCGCGTTTTTGAGACCTGTCGCTTTTTTTCGACTGGCAGCAGGTCAGCTGTTTAAGAAGCTGTTTGGGTCAGAAAATTCTCAGCCCACAGTACGAGAGATGCCCAAACATTCGTCGCGCGGATCAAAAAAGATGACGTCTCTGGAAGGATTAGGACTGAGTGGAGCATCGTCAGACTCGTGGAAGGGAATCCATGTGGTGAAAGAAGCCCCAGCAATATGGGATTGGTCCAACACAGAGGCACTAGACTGTTTATTCCGGGTGCTGCAAATCCCTGGCAAATCTCCCTCTATCTATGCGCACCTCTTCATGTCTATCTATCTATCTATCTATCTATCTATATATATATATATGTATATCGGTATGCACACCTGCATATTTGCGCGCATCATGTACAGAATATATATATATATGTATACATACCTATGTTTGAATATACATGTAGATGGGGTGATATACATATGAGTATATATATATATATTTATATTTATTTATATTTATATACAAATATTTTTACGGATGTGGATATACATACGTACATGATGCAGCCCTGCTGGCTCCCGTTCCTCCCTGGTGGTAGGTAGTAGTAGGCAGTAGTAGGCAGTAGCAGGTAGTAGCAGGTAGTAGCAGGTAGTAGCAGGTAGTAGTAGGTAGCAGGTAGTGTGAGATAGTAGGTAAAAACTTGGTAGGTAAGTCTTGGTGCATCCACTAATGTACAAGGCCCCAATGCACTTGCTGGGACCTTTTTGTGCATTGATTTCATAGTTTATCCTCTGCCTAATATGACCCCCCTTGGCCCCCTGGGCTGTATAGATGAAACCAGGGTTTCTGGGGATGAATTGTCTCCATCATTCACTGTCACAAATTGCTATTGACTATGAATCAGCCAGTAGTGGCTAATGTTGATTTCAGTAATAATTGGCTAACAGGGGCCGTATCACAAGGGCCACCATAAAACGATGGTTGGTTAATTTATGTCAATCATCAGCTATGACTATTAGCCATTGATTCATACTCATTACCATTATTCATCATTATTACCACTATTAACTATCAACCTGTAAGCCACTATCAACTCTTATTAACCATTATGAGCCATGATCAACCACTATTCTATAACAAGTATGAGCCATTATTGCTCCTCAGAAGCTACTATGAACCATCATCAACCATTATGAGCTCACAATGATCAACCATTATCAACCATTAAAAACCATTCTCAACCAACCACCCCAATGAAAAACCACATGTCATGTTTAATTATCAACCATTAACAACCCTACTTCTTAGCTTTCAACCTGATGCTCAGCGGTGGCCCCTAGGACCTTAAACCTGGGAACTTTCTACTCATCAACGGCCGACTGAAGGTTGTTGTGGGTTAGGGGGTGAAGTGGTCGCAGGTTCAACCTATGGCTAAGGATGGTTAAAACTGTAGCGAAGGGCGGTTAACGTAGGGTTTTATGCTGCTGGTGGTTTCTCAAGTCAGAAGGGCAATATGAATCATTTCTAGCAATAAGCCATCCGTTTTTGGAGGTCCCCTGATTTAAGGAACCCCCCAGCGGAAAGTGTTCACATCGATTCAAGATCTGCCACCATGAATTGACCAGGCAGGCCACAACGAACGCAAGCGTCAAGCCATTGCTTGAGTAAGGGGCCTGTCTTTGAGTCAAACTCAACCATGATATTGTGGGACAATCAATGATGATTCATGATGATGTTGAGGGACATGACCAACAGAATAGTGCGGATACAAGGGCTCCTGTGTGCTGCTTTGAGATCTTGTTACCGGACAGGGGGGCGGCTTGAGATCCATGTTGGTTGATCGTTTCTTCAGGTAAGCAGGGATGATACTATCATATGGTGGTTTCTTGTAATAGGGAACCCCAAAGTTATGGTTGGTTTCTTACCATGCATGGCTCATATGGGATCATTTGAGGGCACCCTTATGACTTGACCACCATATATTTGGCATATCCCCTATTATCCTTGGATATAGTTCTCTATTATTAGCCATTATATCCCGGTATAAAACCATATGGCAGTGGGTCAGTTCACCCTTAGTCCCCCTGGTTCCCCTATCATTAACCATTGTTCTACCTATAGTTTTGTTGGTCATTATCCCCCGCTATTGGTTGGTTAATATTGACCAAATTCGCCATATAGCTGGTATATCCCCTGCTATTGTTTGTTGTCATCTGATACTATTAATCATTAAGCAGCTATGATTAACCATTGTTGTTGGTCAGTCAATACTGACCCATAGCCACATATCACATCAAAGTCGAGACTGCGCGAGCGCGCACCAGCAGCGTTTCACGACCAAACAGCTGGACGATGACCAAAGCTCGAGTCGTTTGTCGTTTGTGACCGTCCAGCGACGACTGCTATCAGCACCAATGAAGGTCATTGAAAACAAAACTGGCCAGTTACAAGGTTTTATATTGATTGATTATGATTTTTTGAAAATATGTATGATGATGATTATGATGCCTGCTAGATGTGTTGATCAGTACCTCTGGACACATCTGGTTCTGCTGCCTCAAGAACCATGACCCGGCACCCGCCAAGGCGCCAGTCATCGGGTACCTACTTCTAGTGGTTATATCCCGTGCTGGTATTCGTTGCGGAGGTGTAACATTTTCTTGGTTATGTCAATGTTAGACTTTGGTTATTGTCACTAACATGTCTATGTTTTCTTGGTTATGTCCATTTTGACTGGCTCATGGCTCATCGCTAGCCATGGTTACACTGAGTTGCATGGACCATTTGTAGCGCTGGGAACTCGCCAGGTCATTGACTTTGGCATCGCTAAGCGAATCTCCAACGACACCACCAACATTCAGCGTGACGCCTCGGTCCGGAGCCCCACCGCTCGTAGCTCATGGAAACACCCCCACAGCCAAGCCGCAGTTGTCACCAGCCTTAGCAATGGAAAGTCACCGCTATGAGGTCATCGCACGAGCAGGATCTTGGTTTTACATGGATCTTGGTCACCACAGGATGGGCTTGTGCACTTGAAACTGGCGAATCTTGTGAAGTGAGCTTCAGCATCTAGCCTTTCATGGGAGCTCTTTTCCTACACACGAAAAGGTCAGCCATTACCGGTGTCCATCCGTTTTCGACGATGTGGGACTGGCGTTGACCGACCACCTGGCCCCAACTCTGGGTTGCTTCCTGGACAAGCTCCAAGCTGTCCAAGTAAATGGTGTTTTCAGTGGGAAAAATAAGCTATGAATGGCTATTTCCTATGGGAAAAACTCTCCTGAATGCTGGATTTTTCATTGCCAGGGTGGTTTACCAGAGGGTTATCCTACGAATTAGAAGCCATGTTTGCCCACTTATGTGGTGCCCAACTGTTCATCTACCATCTGATTTGATTGTGACTTGCATAACGTCAGATGCACATCGCAACATTTTCCGAACGCTTAGGTATCTAGAACGTTTGCAAGCAGATGTTTACCCACGACCTTTTCTCAACAATATGCTACCGTTGTACAACAGGTTTCCAGCAATCTTTACCAGATTCCAACGGTTTTGACCCCGTTCCATGTTGGGAGTGCCGCTAAATGACTTGTTATTGCTTATGCTTCCCTTTTCATGACCCTGATGTTCCCAATGGGAATGATGGACCCTTATGAACCAGGTGAACTACTGTAGTTGATTTCCTGTCTATTTTCGAAACCAAACTACTGTAGTTGATTCTTGATTCCAAGAATCCCAAGCTACTATGTATGGAAACCAAGCTACTATGATCTACTATGTAGGTGAATCAACTACTGTAGTTGACTAATGATGGACCCTTATGAACCAGGTGAACTACTGTAGTTGATTTCTTGTCTATTTTCGTCCAAAGTTGATTCAACTGCTTGGCTCTTGGAGTTCCCTCAGTCATGACCCACACATACTCGACTTGCTCGGGGGCTTGGCAGGTCGGAACCTTGAGCTACATGGCACCTGAGGCTGTGAAGCAAGGGCAGTGGGGGAGTCCCAGAGCGGCGGTACCCCAACCAGTGGGGTGACGTTCAAATCTATACCATATATCGAAAAATAGATACGCATTGAATATGTATATATATCTATATCTATATATCTATATTTATATATATATATATCTCTCGATATGAATAAAATAATAAACAAATAAAAATAGATAGATAGATAAAGCAAGAGATAAATAAATGCATATATATATATAGTAATTAATATATAGGCTTTGGTCAAGTTGTTGGCCACCACATCACTGGGAGCGTATGACTTTGCAGCAGGTTGATCAGTTTGTTCATAGCTGGGTTCTGCAAATATGGAGTCGTTCGAGGCACCAGAGAAATATCTTTCGATGCGCGGGTGAACATCCCAGCAAGGGCTGGTCGGATGGCGCCGGTGCACTTTCCGAAATGTAAATGGTGGAACACCCAAAATGGTTTGTCCATTGCTATAAATCATTGATATTGGATGATTTAGGGGTACCCACACTTCAAGAAACCACCAAATAGAAAAGAAGCGGTACACACAGGGTTTTGCTATTTGGATCACGGCTTGCCGGTTGATGCAGTCGATTTGTGAAAGCTAAGTTTTCATGTCATCCGAGGCTTTGACCCACCGTGAAATTTTAGTCTTGGTCGGCTTTGTCCAGACTTGGTGAACTGGGGGACCCACGGGGACCGCCACACAGTGTGCAGAAAGACAAGTTTAATCAGAAAATCAAGGGTGATTTGGGGGGAAATTACTCTCATAGTTCAAGAAACACCCATATCATCGATTATCGCGGTTGATTTTTTGTTATTGTTTCCACTGTCTATAACCACCATTGACAAGCACCACCTATTTTCAACATTCAAGCATCAGGAACCATATGATTGCCATGGTGAGTAATACCAGCATTGCTCACCAGAAGTTCATTCCCAGTATTAACGACACTTCACCAGCCCTACTCACCATGAGTAAGTGCCATTCAGTTCCAATACCTAACCACTAATCATCCTCCAAGCTGTCCAGTGCGATACTGGGCCCATCGTGGTAGCCCACCCCCAAGTGATTGGTGGTTGGCACCAAAGCTGATCATAGCTTCTGGTTCGTTCGGGATACCTGTGATGAGTGGTCGGTGATCAGTTTAGATCCATGTTGCAGACAATAGAATTATACTGAATGCATAGCTGAGTACATCGTTGTATCACTCTGGAGTTGTACAAGTTGCACACCCACTATCATGAACAATGAAAGCCAGTTGAATGACACAGACAATCATGATACAATATCCATTACACATCCAATGTTGTGATACTCACAGCCATCATGCTGATACATCGTTATATCAGTTGACACATCTTCAGCGACCCTTTTGGCTGATGAGACGCTGAGGTTGAAACTCGGTCGAGCTTCAGACATTTGGCGACTCGGCAGCACCGACTGTTCGAGCAACGGGGGCTGCCAGCAACTGGTTACCACCAACATACCGCGATCCAACCGAACGACTGGTTGATGTTTGGGACCAATAGCCAAGAAGGGTCCAGCAACTATGGGTTTATCAGCCATGCAACTGGGATATACTGCGATAAATACAACAGTTGATAACCAACATAGTTATGGTGAGAAGCGGTATGCTGATATCAATCGTCATTTGTTGTCCATGAAGCAACTTGGCTAGTTGGTTGCAACGAAGGCACATCTCTTGGGCGGGATCTTGCACCAACAATATTTGATCATTGATAGAGATCCTGCACAATTGATCATTGTTGAAGCTTGTGCCAGCATCCAGACAACCATTTCAATGATCTTCACCGTATCTTCAAGGGATCTTCACCGCTTCCTACGATCTTCCTTCGGATGCCGTGGCGGCTGAGACCAACTCTGGGAGTAGCCCGTTGTGGGAATGCCGTGGCACTGACACTGCTGGGAGTCATGGCTGTTCCCAGTTCGAATCAGGGATGTTTTCGGTTGGGAGCTACGGAACCACAGGGCGATAGCCAAGTCTGTGTGATCAGCAAGCGATAAGTGGCTATGGGTCAATATTAACCAACCAATAATGGGGGATAATCACCAGTAACAATAGGGAAAACAATGGTTAATGATAGGGGAACCAGGGGTACGGGGTTTTGACCCACTGCCAAGTGATACCAAGTGATACCAAGTCCTCCCTTACCAAGTGATACGAAGTCCTTCTTTTGTTCGCTCAGTGATCAGCAAAACAAATCTGTTGAAGTCATTGAAGTCCGATAGCATGGCAAACCTAGGGGACTCTTTTTCGGCATTGGTTGCGGTGTGGGGCAGCTTCTCCTTCAGTGGATGTCTGTAGATATGATGTAGTATATCATAGCAAGGATCATAATCATATGAGTATAATATAACACTTTCCAGATCATATCATAGTAAGTATCATAATCATATCATATATCATAATCATAATCATAGTAATCATAGTCAGATTTATGTGCCCACACTTTTCCAGCCATCAATGTAACAGATTTCCTGCATTCCAATCTGGAGCGGCTCGAGATGACTCAGAAATGGCCCGTCAAGCCACCAGACAGAACAGCTCCTCCAGTGGTTAAGCACCCCCAGCACAACGTTTGGATCCAGTTGGCTTCGAGCTGGGCACCCCCCGAGGGTCCTATGGTTTGACTGGAAGGGGTGACCCGTGTAGACTGAGGTCGTATCATGCCCCGTGAAAAATCCACCTGCCAGTTTTGGTTGCCACTGTTGACACCGTTGACACCTGTAAAAGAGCTTCGCTGCTTGAAGGCCATGAGCCGGTACCCCATGATGCAAAGACAACGACCAGTGGACCCAAACCTCACGAAACTTCGCCATCTCGCGTCCCGAGGTCGTTGGGCATCATTCTCTATCAGATGGTGTATGGCCACCCTCCTTTCGTGGGAGAACCTGGAGGGGTGTCGACACCTGGCGATCCTTAGTGAAATGTATGTCACAATCTTCCATATTTGCTATGCTTTTTGGAAGGTTAGGACCACTGCATCAGCATTGGCCAGCAGTTCATGCCACTGCTGGTTGCTATCCTGGTTCGATGCCCCATCATTGTTGCAATGTCCATCGAGACGGTCATGGGCCCGAGCTCGAGCAGGTTCAAAAAGACTTGATTATCTTGGTTGGTCATGAACCTCACTGGCAGACCGGACACCTCAGTGGCAGACCGCACATAAACCCATAAATTTGATGAAATTCATGAGGAACGCGTTTTGGTTGCAGTGCCAGGTCATTCTCAATGGGCACCCTGGTCATTGAGCCAGGGGATACAGGAAAATCACTGGGCTCACGTGTGTCGCCGCGTCCAGACTTCATTGAGTGCCCCAGAAACATAAGGAGATACGTATCGCTGATACATGTTTATACCATGCATGAAACCTTAAACACTTCCTACTTTGGGATGGGATGAGATAGCTGATACCATGATGGACACTATAAGTCACTGGCTTCACCTACCAGGAATTCCATGGAGCGGCTATGGTCAACCGGATGGGTTGGAAGATGTACTGGGACGACAGACATCAGCCATCAGCCATCAGCCATCAGCCATTTGGCGAGCTGGGTCAATATTAACCAACAAGGGGGGGATAATAACTTACTAATAAAATGGAAACCAATGATTGATGATGGGGGAACCAGGAGCACAGATGGGTGCGGGGTTTTTACCCACAACCATTTGATGCTCGCTTCAATCTTAGCGGACATCAGCGACCAGTCACTAGTGGTCCATGATCAACCAGCTAAACAATTGCAAAACCAGCATCATAGCATCATATGACCTTCGGTAGGGGGTTGTTTTTGTTACCAGTAGTATCAAAGATCAACTAGTCATCTGTCACTCGTGGTTGATCCACCGTCTTTCGGCCATTGCTAGCTACTATTGACCGGCTGTTAGTCAACCATCATTGACTATCAAGGATGATCTACTAATCATCTACAAGTTAAGTATTAAACCATTTACATAATACAGGTACTAATAGCTAGTCATTAACTTACCCTAATAGCACTGCTAGTTATCAACTAGTTGGTCATAGTAGTAGTAGTAGGTTTGTCGGGCAGCACCCTAGCTCATCCCCTTAACTGCAGGGGTGGAGTAGCCACTAGACCATACCGGTTCCCTAGTTGGTCATAGCCTTACCCCAAAAGGCTGGCTCGTTCCGGCTCCACGTTCGACTCCACGTCGCGGCACACGCTGAGGCCCACTTGGAGCCCATGCAGCGCCTCTACCGCTTGAATGACCCGAGCTTGCGGATCGAGCCGCGGCTTCCCAGGGACGGAACGGAGGGGGAAGCGGTGCGGCTCGGCGAGCGACGGGGTCAAGCAGTGAAGCCCAAGCAATTTCATAGCTGGTTAATGGTTGATGATAGGGGTTGATAAAGGTTGATAGTAGATATTAGTAGATGATTAATGGATAAGCAACCAACAACAATGGTGACTTCTAGCTGGTGAATGGTTAATATGGGTTGAGAACTAACAATAACAGCGGGTATAATGATATATTATACCAACTATATGGCTATAATGTAGGATACTAAGTAATAATTTCATAGGGAAACAATGGTTATTGATAGGAATGATTCGGAATGATGAACTGGAATGGTTAGGAATGGCTAGGGAGTTGATTCAACTGGAATGATCAATCACTTGGAAAGTGAGTTGAAATGATCAATCTTCAACTGTCAATTCAACTGTGAATGGTTAATTTATTAATTGATATTTGATGATGGCTAATCTTCAACTGTTCATGTTCCGTGGTTAATCTTCAACTTTCACTGGTTCATCCTGGTGAAATTGGGTGCGATTAATGTGTGATGATGGTAAATGGTCAATGGATTAATGGTTGATGATATGGTTAATGATTCAATCAACTGTGGAGAATCCATCAACTATCAAAGTTTGATGGAATTAATTATGATTACACAACTTGTCATCGGTTGAGGAAACAACATTAATATCCCTTGATCATAGAGTTATTGATGGTTAATGAGATGATTGACAACACTGCATCCTGGTCAAATGATGGTTGTTTCATGATGGCTCTTGATCGTTGATTGAGATTGATTGAAAAGGTCCATTCATGCATGTAATATCGGTTCATGCACGTTAACAATGTCTGATACACTGGTGAATCATAGCTTGCTCATGTCCGCTTGAGGTTGATAAGAAGCTGGTGAATACTGACAACACATTGAACTACAGGAATGATCAAGTCACTTTGGGCCATAGATTTCTCATGCTCAGCGATTAATACTCGTTGTACAATCATGATTCTGAGTAACTAAGGGTCAAGTCATGGTTGATATAGGTTAATCATAATTATGTAAGGGTTGATCAATGCTGGATAATGGTTGATCATGGTTGTATTCTTGTTAATTGATGGCCAAATACTGGTCATATAATAATGGTCAAATATGCTCAATGACGGTTGATAGTGGTCAATGGTTCGTTAAGATTGGTTAGAAATGGTTGACTAGTGATTAATGGGTATATAATTAGATGGTCATTGAGAATGGTTTTTCTTGACTATAAGATTATCCATGCCAACCAACTCATTGCTTCCTAGTCCATTGCTTTTGAACCTTTCAATGGCTATGATCCCACCAGCCAGGCCACGATTTGGCTGGCCAACAGCTGGTTTATCTTCCTTAGACTCGTCTCTTTCACTCCCATGTCATGTGCCGCGCCGGCTCCAGAATTCCCAGCGGGGAGCAACTCCAGCGGGGCTGTTGGTGCCCACATGAGATCAGGAGTGCATCTCAACTGTAGGCGAGCTGATCCTCCATGATTTGGACATGTGCTGATCCTCAAATGTCGGGTTACCGTCGCCGCTGAAGAAGTTGTCAAGCCATCCGATTACGGAGGATGATCCGCCAGTTTCTGATAGAAGTAAGCGGATAGCTAGCCATGTGGTAAGCATCAACAATTGAACACTTTGTCATCAGCCATGCCGATTGACGCCAATTCCCTGGCGAGTGTCTTGGAAGCAACTGTCATGGTCACTCTGTGGCAGTAGAGCCAGGGATCCAGTCCGTGCTATAGAACCACCGGTTGTAGCTGATAGCTGGCAATTTTGTTTACTTAGATTTGGAGATGCATGAACATCATCACTATGAAATCGCATGCGCCATTTAGAAGACTCAAAATTGCATGACTAATCACTCTGAAAATGGACACGGGCTGTAGGAAAACAGAATTTCTGATTAGCCAACTCGGAGACCCAAATTTCTAGTTTTGGAGAATTTGAATTGGGCAGCACCTTGTTTGTTCCAGTGGGACAAGCCCTAAGGATTTTGAGGCGTCGTCAGGGTGTCCATGTGTTGACAGCCCTTGAATTGTTGGTTAGTGTATTACCGTCGTGCTTTCAGCCATGATTTGATGCTGTGGTATTGCAGTGCTCGTAATCCCTTGTAGAGTACTAGGCGCAGTAGTCATGCTCTTCATTCTTAGCAGTAGATGGTTGGTCCTTGTCGTCGGAATTCTTGTTGCTTGATATTGTCAATCATGATTGACAGACGCAATCAAGCATCAGTTGAACACTAGCTGTTCCATCAGTTAACCTTCGTTAACCATCAATTAACCATATTGGCATTGGCGCGTGTCATGGTTAACATGATTGCAGTTGTCATGTGGCTTTCCGATCATTTTGGCACCCGCAGATTTCTCTGAGGTACCGATAGCGCGCACCAGCCGCTTCTTGAGCCAGGGGCCCAGAATCCAGCGCCAGCATGCGTTTGGGTGGGAAGGCAGATGCATATGATTTTTGGATGACAACTGGAACCTCAGATCCAGCAATCCATGTTACGAATAGTACTGTGGTCAGGAACTGAATGGCGGTTTCTCCAAATAGGAGTACCCCCAAATCATAAGCATTTCTAGTAGGAAACCAACGATAACTTGGAAGTTCAATGTTTTGAGACACCACCAAATGGGTGTTTCTCAAAATAGGGGTACCCCCCAATCATCTTTTATTAGTTATTTATAGTAAAAAACTGGCCATTTTTTGGGCTCCCCATTTTGAGACACCACCGATGAATTCTGTTCACACACAGGTGGTCATGTTTCATGTGTCGCAGGCACATGGTGCCCTCAGTGATGGGACCTCCATGGTTTGATAGTTTGGATGGGTCAAGATCATGAACTTGGAGGTCAACGGGTTGGGTTTGAAGGCTTTGTTGGTTGACTCACGATGAGGCTTTGGGGTGGTTAGTTTACTCATGATGAGGTTTCGGGTTACACCCAGCACCGTTGCTTCTTATCCTCAAGACGAGCTAGTCGTAACTCTGATAGGTAGCAACCATTACCAGATAAAGGTAATGGTTAATTATCTTCCCATTATCAGCTGAGAAGTATCAACCACTTTAGAAAGCCAATGATGATTCAGATGATTCTTCGCATTGTCAGCCATTGAAATTAATATGAGCCTATTTACAACCTCATTTGGCAGTTCCCAACCACTGTTTGCGTGGACAATTCAATAAGCATCTGTTGAGATGATTTGCCTTTTAAATTTCCAAACAATTGACTAACCACTAAATTTCATCAAATTTCTTATCCCAATTTGGATGCGATCCAACCATGAATTATTAGCCATAGATTCATCACCGTTTCAGCGTTACCATTACTAGCATGAATCAATTCTTGTTGTTACCATTCAGTATATTGACGTACAGTAATATAATTCGAATTACGGAACTGTTATATTCTAAATCTCATGACTGTGCACTGTGATTTCCATCACTAACAGCACTGACTGAAATGATCCACAAAAACAGCCATTCAGCTTTCTCCATCTCCCCACGATGGTGGCGGCACAGGCCTGAGACAGTGGGGGAACTCAGGAAGGGTGACAGGACCCGCATTGGTTGCGAAAGATGAGATTTTGGAACGGCGATTGAACACCCTGCGAATGTAGTGAAGATCCCATAGCCATAGATGACCCATAATGCGCAAACATGCATATATGAATGAATATCATTTTTGTTTTCGCACTTCTCTCACAGAGATACTTGGAGTCATAGCGCTGGAGAGAGAGAGAGAGAGAGAGAGGGAGAGAGAATGAATATCATAGTCTTTGTTGACATGTTGACCTACCAATCATGGGGATTTGTAATGACTCATAGCCACTTGGCGATTCTGCTTATGGCATTTGATCATCAACGGCAGGGTGATCCAACTGACCAAAAGCTGGCGCATCATTTGCGTGACGATCACAGGGATTGACAACAATGATGGGTGCAGGGTCGATCATGGCTGATATAGTGGTTGATAATGGTGATCTAATGGTTATGTAATAATAGTTAACAAGTGATGAATAATGGTTAACTAGTGATTAATAATGGTTATATAACCAGTGATTAATAATGTAACCAATGATTAATAATGGTTCATAAAGTTCATAATGGTTAATTATGGTTATCCAATGCTTAACAATGGTTGGCTCATGACTTGATTGCTGAGGTGTTGTTCCTGGCGAATCAATGACCTTCGAGCAGTGAATTAGCAACAACTTCTCATTTGTGCCTAGTAAAAAAGGATACATTTGGCGGTTTTGGAAAAAATGGGAAACCCAAAAACGGATGGAGTTTATTCAGTTTATTACTACAATAGATAATTCATACATAGGTGAAATGCGGGTAACCCCGCATTTCAAGAAACCACCGCGTTGAAGCATGGAGATGGAAGTGACACACGAAGTGGATCTCCAGAAAGGATCTCCACGAAGTGCAGCTGGTTGCGGCTCGATCAGCTATGTTTTTTCGGGTGTGGCTGATCTGCTGCCATGGCAAATTATGGTAGTTAATGATAATGGTAGACAATGGTGGTTAGTAAGGGTTAATAAAGGTAGTTGATAATTGTTAATTGTGCTAGTTTATAATGGTCATTGATGGTTGTATCAAATTGGCAGTAATGATCAATAAGCCACAGTTTTGTGTGATGAGTTATGCATGCTTATCACCATTTGACTGTTTGCTGAACTTATATTCTACCACTTGTGAGTCACAGTTATTTCCGCTATGAACTACTGTACCATTATTAAGCATTATTAATTACCATCGTCACAGTCATTAATGGTCAATGCAAATTATGGAATGATTCACTAACCATTATTACCAACCATTATTATTCACCTAATTTGTTCAAAATTCCGACAATTCGAGCTTGAACAAATGCGAATCACTGGTCGAAAAGTCCCCAGAGAGATGCTGTTTGCGCAGACCCCATCTCTCCCAATCAGCTCACAGCGACCCAGTCAACGAGTGGTGCATTTTGGTCATGTCCGATTGATAGTCAATGATTAAAGATGGTTCATGATTGATGATGGTAGGCAAACCATTGGTTGACGGCGGAAAGGATGAATGAACTACATAATAAACAGTGAACTATATAAACTTTGAATGAACTGCACTTATACCAACTCATATGGTGGTTTCTCAAAATAGGGTACCCCTAAATCATCCATTAATAGTCATTTATAGTAAACCAACCATTTTTGGGGTCCCTTATTTTGAGAAGCCACCATATGTAACTAACTAATCATACTGGGCAACCCAATGGCCTTGGGTCAAAACCCTGTACCCCTGGTTCCCATCATGAACCATGCATTCCCTATCATTGATGGCTATTATTCACTATTAGTTGGTTGATTAATATTGACCCATAGCCATATGTGTCTTTGCACAGAGTTGCGACAGCAACGTCTGCTGTTCAGGTAGACCGAGGCGGAGATCAAGAGTTCAGGCGCGGATCGAGGGGCGTTACCAATCCTGGCGGTGGATCACGGTGGATCCAGTCATGGTCAAGTCTTTGGTTCATGCTGACAGTGGTGCTGGTTCAAGCCGCGGATGCTATTTTTCTTGATGATTCATGATGTTTGACAATTCCCGTGATGCTCGTTTGTGTAGAGTGAACATTTGATGCAACTGATCATCCCACTGCAGCTGGCGAGCAAGCAGAATGAGTGTATAGAACTACTTGGTCTTGTACGACTGATGGATGGGTTGTATCCGTGATTGGAGGCCAGCTCATCCTGGACCCCTTCTTTTTACATCTCAACAAAGGGTGTTCCTCTATGGCATTTTTTGATGATTCTCTGGTGCATTGCAGCATCCAATGTTATGTATGTCACCTTTATGCCCGTGTACATAATTTTTTACACATCTAAATCTGTAATTATAAATATACATATATATGCTACCCCCCCCACCGTTACTCACGTTTTGCGTTGAGAAGCGTGGCCCGGGCATTGGAGGATGGATTGCAGAAAGAAGTATAGTTGAGCATTGGGTAATGGATTGCAGATGGCGCCTCTGAAGATAAGCAATGAACTTGCAGCAGTGTGTTGCGGAGGCTAGTTGATGGTGGATTTGAGAAGAGGGTTTGTTAAAGACAGGCAAGCTTATATTTGCACAATGACGGCGCTCATGATTTTGTGGCGCGACAGCCCACCAAACAACTTTTTCAGGCATTGGAGGATGGATTGCAGAAAGAAGTATAGTTGAGCATTGGGTAATGGATTGCAGATGGCGCCTGTGAAGATAAGCAATGAACTTGCAGCAGTGTGTTGCGGAGGCTAGTTGATGGTGGATTTGAGAAGAGAGTTTGTTAAAGACAGGCAAGCTTATATTTGCACAATGACGGCGCTCATGGTTTTGTGGCGCGACAGCCCACCAAACAACTTTTTCAGGCATTGGAGGATGGATTGCAGAAAGAAGTATAGTTGAGCATTGGGTAATGGATTGGCATTCTGGAGTCCACACTCCACCCACACCACCTTGCAGCAGCAGCTGGCGTTGGATGGTATTCATCATGTTGCTGAGGACATTCTTGAGCAGCGGCAGCCTGGAAGGATGAACTGTGAGATCGCCATTTTCCACGCGCTCAAGGATGCTGAGGGCGGTTGGCCGGGGCGTGGACACATTGCCGTCCTGCGCATTGTTCGGGCCAAGGGTGATGACTGCCTTGCCATTCTTGACGCAGACGGTGCCATTGACTCCAAAGGATGGAGAGGCCATTGCGAATTTGCAGTGAATAATTGAAAATGACCAGGTTTGATGCTTTAGACAGCTGGGCAGAAGACCAAACAATGTATGCAAACTTATGGTTGCAAAGTATGTGAAGCACATGTCAGTGTATGTACGCGTATGTACGCGTACAACCCCTGAACCAAGAAACCAAGAACCAAGATTGTGCACAACTCTTGTCATGAATCTTGGTT
Source organism: Symbiodinium kawagutii (assembly GCA_009767595.1). Classification (NCBI taxonomy): domain Eukaryota; class Dinophyceae; order Suessiales; family Symbiodiniaceae; genus Symbiodinium; species Symbiodinium kawagutii. The sequence continues at coordinate 110,565 of VSDK01028537.1, read as the reverse complement.
TGGGGCAACATGCGTTGATGTAACCCAACACTCATCCACTATAAATTTGGTGCCATGGTTCCCACGGGACATGCCGCAAACCAAGATGTATTTTCAAAGTTCCCTGCAATCTTGGTTCTTGGTTTCTTGGTTTGGTGGCTGTACGCGTACATACGCGTACAAGCACCAAACCAAGTTTTACTTAAAACTCATCAAAATCATGTGTGCGCGCGTACGTGCATGTGTGTGTGTATATATATATATATGGTACCTCCACGAAAGGTCTGCAAAAAAAAGGCATTACAATCCATTTCACAAAATCAACAAAAACGCCGCAAATAGCAACAAAATCACACTTCAACCAAGAAAAACGTGAGTAATGGAGGGGGGGGTACCATATATATATATATATATATATATATATATATAGTTATATGTGTACAAAAATACGTCCATATACAGCAAATCCGTAGTCACAAGACCTGCCCAGAAGTTATTCCTGTCGTTCGAAACCCCGAGCCGCAGGTGGAATTCGCGGCCTTGTCATGGAGGACGGGCCTGGGCCACGCTCATTGGGGGCGGCCTCGGTGGCGTTGCCCAGCTGGGTTTCGGTTCGGGCACCGGAGAACGAAGTGGTGGATGGTTTGCATCCCCGGCGCTGAATTTCTTCACCTTACCAGGGTCCACCTGTTCAGAACTTTGAGTTTTGCAAAGCAGTTTCGGACTTGCCTCCTTTGATCACGGTTCGGTGATGTCCTCGTTTTTGGAATGGCGCTCCCCCCTATGGTTCAGAGAAGTTCAGATCAATTTTGCCTGACAAACACGGGCGAAAATCTTGAGAAAGTCTTCACTGATGCTGCGTATCTGCGTTTGATGCAACGTCTTCTGGTGAAGCAGGGTCCATGAGAGGTCGTCGTGGCGCTCGCAGGACGCTTGCATATGGCAGCTTTGCATGGGAATGTTTCTGATGCAACGGTGCCTTGGTTGGAAGACAGTCGGTTTTCACTGAACTGGCGGACAGAACAGAACGATGTTGATGGCTATGTACATCATATTGAATCTGCATCTGGAATCTATAGTCTACTCATTTCTAGAGTCTATCATCATGTTTTCTGCGATGATTCTGATGCCCATAAGATCATAGATCCGTAATCTTCGTTTGCATCGGTCTGCAACTGTTTTTCGGCACACCTGCGGCAACAGCTTCCTCGAACATCTCATGATGCCAAGCAACCCATCGAATTCGATTGGGCGAACACGGCGGCCAGTCTACTCAATGGATAGTTGGTTCGTTGGTTTACACAATTGAACGAGTAATTCATAATAATCAATTGTTTTATTGTCGTTGTACTGGTTTATTGGTTGATGATTGGTTTATTGGTTGGTAGTCTTTTGATGGATAACAGACAACAGGGCGATTCGTGCAAACCACTCTGCAAATCTCTGCCAAGAAACCAGCACAAAGAGTTTGCAAACAACACGAGGATAACTTCTGGCGTAGCAGCTGTGGTTCCGCCCGCAAGCTGCCTGGGAAAGTTTAAAATCGAGCATTGTCGTAGAGCTGCAGTGGCTATGCTCGTTTGATACATCAGTCATTCGAAGACTTCATGACTAGTGGCAGAGGAAACTGGATCTGAGTTTTGGAGAATCCATGAGGAAAAAGATAGCTCAACCGAACAGTATCAAGGGACTGGCCTAGCAGTCCAAGCACTCCCAGGATGATCACCACCATCCAGGAATAAGGGCCCATCAAGCTTAGAATTTTAGGGGGGCAACCTGTCACCGGGGACGCGACCTCTTGAGGCTGCACTGGCTTCTGGCGAGCAAGTAAACTCGAGGTTCGTCTACGAGACCTATTTCCAGGGCAATGCCCAGGTGGGACCGCCTTGAAAGCCCCTGCCTGCAATCTGCTCCATCGATGACACCACTTAACTGGACCACTAGCTGTACAGTTATTACCCTAGTCACAACCTCCGTTAACTAACTGGGGGCCCCACCTTTTATGGTTTTCCATAGCCATAGCCTATGTAGAACGCCCGCGTGTTTCTTGGGGTTCAGTGGTGTATTTATTCTGGGTGGACACAAGCTAGCAGCAATCCGACTGCAACTGTTGGGCAGCGGGGATTTGGTGAGGAGCCCTGAACGTGAACGAGACCGTTCCTCCCAAAAACTCTAGTAGCAATTCATACATGGGACAGGTAATGGACAGGGCAGGGATCAGAAGCAAATCTTCCCAACTCATAGTTCACCTGTTATCTTGCCATAGTTACTTGCTCAATCCTATTAACCACAGATTACTCCACCTTGGTTGGCATCCCGGTTGTTTGGATCCTGGAGCTCCTGGCCAGGAAGGAAGTGGGGAGGCCATCCACTTAGCGGCCTCACGTGGAAATGTAGAGGTCGTGAAGTGGCTCGGCACAGCGCAACGCACAGCGTCAGTTTGGCCTGGTGGTTGGGAGGGAGCCATTGGGAGCCAGGCGTATCCTTCAAGCCCTTTAAAGGGAGAGCCAAGGAGACCAAATGGTGGGTTTGTCCAGAAACGTCATATGGTCGTCCGCAAACGGTGTGCCCATGTGTGCCCTCAAAACCACCGGGGTTCCCAGTAGGAATAACAATTTCGCGGCCAGGATGGTTTTCATAGCACGACCAATTTTTGGAGGCTTCACTGGTCGAGGGATATCACCGGTGGCCCCAATACTTTGGATATTTCGGCAAGTCGGAAGTAGCAAGGAATGTACGGGAACCGTGCCTGGAGCTGGGTGTTTGGGTTGGTTATCTTGGTTTGCTTGGTTGCTTGGGTTGCTTGCTTGGGTTGCTTGCTTGGGTGGCTGCTTGGTTGGTTACTCTAAACTGTGCGAAGTGATCATGACGCGGACTGCCTGCAACGGCGAGGCTTTTGTTGGAGAAGAAAGCTTCGCTGACTGCAACGGTTTCACGCAGCTCGGCTGGAGGACTAGCGTGGGACCTTGCTGGACCGGACCTGATACCTGGGGTTTTGCCATGATATGCGAATACAACTAGTGGCAAACCGAGAATTTTTCAATTGAACTATTGGAGGTTTGCCAACTATTCATCCAACCAATCAAACCTATTTGGAGGTTTGCCAACTATTGATCCAACCAATCAAACCTATTTGGAGGGTTGCCAACTATTAATCCAACCAATCAAACCTATTTGGAGGGTTGCCAACTATTAATCCAACCAATCAAACCTATTTGGAGGGTTGCCAACTATTAATCCAACCAATCAAACCTATTTGGAGGGTTGCCAACTATTAATCCAACCAATCAAACCTATTTGGAGGGTTGCCAACTATTAATCCAACCAATCAAACCTATTTGGAGGGTTGCCAACTATTAATCCAACCAATCAAACCTATTTGGAGGGTTGCCAACTATTAATCCAACCAATCAAACCTATTTGGAGGGTTGCCAACTATTAATCCAACCAATCAAACCTATTTGGAGGGTTGCCAACTATTAATCCAACCAATCAAACCTATTTGGAGGGTTGCCAACTATTAATCCAACCAATCAAACCTATTTGGAGGGTTGCCAACTATTAATCCAACCAATCAAACCTATTTGGAGGGTTGCCAACTATTAATCCAACCAATCAAACCTATTTGGAGGGTTGCCAACTATTAATCCAACCAATCAAACCTATTTGGAGGGTTGCCAACTATTAATCCAACCAATCAAACCTATTTGGAGGGTTGCCAACTATTAATCCAACCAATCAAACCTATTTGGAGGGTTGCCAACTATTAATCCAACCAATCAAACCTATTTGGAGGGTTGCCAACTATTAATCCAACCAATCAAACCTATTTGGAGGGTTGCCAACTATTAATCCAACCAATCAAACCTATTTGGAGGGTTGCCAACTATTAATCCAACCAATCAAACCTATTTGGAGGGTTGCCAACTATTAATCCAACCAATCAAACCTATTTGGAGGGTTGCCAACTATTAATCCAACCAATCAAACCTATTTGGAGGGTTGCCAACTATTAATCCAACCAATCAAACCTATTTGGAGGGTTGCCAACTATTAATCCAACCAATCAAACCTATTTGGAGGTTTGCCAACTATTGATCCAACCAATCAAACCTATTTGGAGCCTGGGTATTCTTGGCAAACTCCACCGAAGGCCCTTTAAACTCCAGATTCACAGCGCATCGGCGCCCAGGTTCGCACAAGCCTCACTACGATGTCCTACACGCGGCGATGTTCGCGGAGGGCCGTGGTGGTACCCTCGCGGCTCGGCTAGAGAATCGTGGATGATGGAATTGAACAAGTTGTCAAACGACTACAACATTATTATGTTCAACATTGTTCAACAACATTCTGATATATCGTATGCTTATGATCATTATATAATATTCAGGATATGATTATGTCAGTTGAAACCGATACCATAACCAACTTGAGCATGTTGAAACAATGGCTGAGTATTCACAACTAATTGCCATCATTACGATTGTCGTTGATGATACCACAGCAATTCGGAATCGCAATACTGTCAACCTTGCAGGATTGTTCGTCGAAGTCCTTGTCAGCCGCGCTCATTGGGCTTGATCATGTTGCACAAGAAGGATATGCCCAAAGATGTAGGGCGCTTGGTGACCACGAAATGCTGGAACACTGCCGAAATAGGAAACCAAATCAAGTGCCCAAACTTGGGATTTCTGATTGGTTGATCTGTTTTCAGCCCATACTTCCATGGATTGGTTGTTATTGCACAACATTGTGATGTTCAGAGAATCTCAGGTTCTTGGATGTCCCCAGGGATCCAGCCGGTAATTCACCATGCTTAGTTCGGGATCAATTCAGCTACCAGAAGTGGTGAACCCCAGCCCCCAGCTGCAGATCCCAGGGTAGCGCCCCTTCGCTGAGGCAATGATTAGCTACCTCTTCGAAGCAAGAGCCGAGCTTACAAGGTGAAACGGGGATGGACGGGGGAGCACGAGAAAATTGGGGCAGCGGAATGGACCTGAAGTAGTAACTCAGTAGGATATGCTTTACATGTATATATATATATATATTTGTGTATATATATGTATATATCTGTGTGTGTATGTGTAAGTATATTTACATATATATATATATCTGTGTGTGTGTGTGTGTTCGCATATGTGTTTTAGTTGGTGTTTTGGACCATTTTTTGAACTTTGATCCAGTAGTGGGGATGGTTGATGGACTAATATTTTTCATAGTATCTATGGCTATCGGCAAAGATCGACCGACCAAATGGGTGAACATCCCAAGGGCTCGAACCGTGACTGGTCATTCATTGGATGTGAACAGCTGGAGTGCAGGGTACTCTTGACCGACACAGATGCATGGCACATATTCACCGTGACTCACATACCCAGGCAGGGGGGCAGGTTTCATATTGGGCACTTGTTTTGCCCCATCTTCGTGACTGATCCAGACCTGCAGTGCAGAGCCTGCTCGTTCTTTTCACAGGAATGCTTAGAACTTTATTTTGAGGCGCAGCTTGAATTGCATGATTGCCAAGCTCAGTAGTTGTTTGATGATCCATTTTTGGAGTGAGGCCAAATGTTTGAAATCCTCAAAGAGGGTAGAGGCACACCCTTTTTCAGACCTCTGACCAAATGGCAAGATGATTTGAATTCCTGATCTCAACCAGTCATGGGTGACGTGCGGAAGCTTTGTTTTCTCTACAAAGCCAACAGGAGATCACCAAGAACGAGCAACACCAACAATTTGCAGATGTTATTCAACCATTTTTGTTGTTACATTTTTCATGGCCGCTGTAGGTATCCAATGGGGTTACTGATGCTTACCGCCCATATATTCTCAAATGAATGCCTGTGTGCAAACAAGCACATCTAGATTTCAATTTGCATTTAGTCAAATGGTTTGTGTGTTTCTTGACGTGTTATCATGTGCTATCAGCAGCGCACTAGGTAGCACCGTTCAGAACTGTTTTTTAGGGTTTGGTGCATATTTGGCTGCGAATAGCGTCAAGAAGCCGTAGAGAGCATGTTCATATTCCCCTAAAGTGTGCGGGTATTCTATCTGCAGGTTTATTTTGCCTGCGAATAATGTTTGACAAAAAGACGGGGAGGGTGTCTATCTGGAAATGTGCAATCTTGCACTGAACAATTCTGTGTAGAAGGCCGCAATCGAACAGCTATAAATCCTGATCCCCTAATCATAATCATTTGCAATTAGCACACTCTCATGACTTCTTTCAATGGTCAAGTTGACATTTTTGCTGAACAAAAATGCGATTATATCTTATATAAGAAAATGCAGATACATTTGTATAGCTGCGCCGGTATCTCGGTTTTAGTCCTTACATTGATAGCTGGAGCTATCCATGGACTACAAGTATGGTAATCAATCGTCTCTTCTGAGCTGAGTTGCAACTCTAGTCAGTTCTACGTGAGGATGCACATCCAAGTAGACATTTCTATGTCAGCTCAATCACTTCCCTCTTGTGTAGGAACCCTCCTCTGACCCTAGAATGAAGAAATTGCTCCTACTTAAACAAAAGGTTCTGACAGATATCAGCGGATCGACACATATCAACTTATTGGGTATCAACAAATTTGACCGACCATTATACTTTAGTGTTCATTATCCAGTATTAGCAATCAACCGTGAAATAACACATGTTGATCATTCTCCCAGCGCAGGAATCAAGATGGTCGGTGGCCGATCCACGTTGCCTTCCTCACAGGCCGAGCAAGTTCAGAAGATATGGAAGGATGTTTGGTGGGTTACCCTGTGGTAAACTAATCTGGAAGGTAAACGTCATATGTTCTTATAGGTAAACCGCAATAAATTGTGGATTTTAACTTCCACATTAGTTTGCCAGAGTGTAAATGCTGCTAGAAATGATGCTTCAATGATGGTAATAGCGGTGAATTGTGGTGAAGTGAATGTTGGTTAGACTAGGGAATGGCATGGAATGACCAAGACCTAAATGATAAACAATATGATGGCTGCCGTACCATGGTCACCTCCAAAGCTGGTTGTTCCGACCAGCGATCATTTTGAAGGTTCGTCCAGGTGGACGAACGCGACCCTTTCGCTATCGATCCATGAGGTGTCAGTTCTCGGCCAATCTCTTAGAGAATGCAACCTTCATTCTGGATGGATATGATTGGTAACCGGATGTGAGCAGTTATTGACCAGTATCAATCATTGATAGTTAATACTGTCATTGATGGTTCACTATCCTTCACCACTTCGTGCATTGATGGTTAAATGGTGGATGATCAACATGAATTCGAGGGATGGCGACTGTGGCGAGCTTTATTTTGGGAGAGGCTGATTTTGTGGATGAAATTCTGGGGCCAGAATCATAAAGCAACTGTCCGGCGAGTTCGATATTTTGATAATGGTTTCAAGACTGCTCACCCCACTTATATAGTAGAGGATACATTGATAGCTCACCCACCTAAGTTGAATTCTATAGACTGATAGCTTCATGGTTTATCGGGCTGAGTTCCTCGTTTAGGTTCATCAACCACGCAACTCCGACAAATGCTGAAGGGGGGATGGTTTTAAATCACCAACAAAATCGGGATGGTTTTGGACGATCCTTTGGAGGGCACTAACATGGCTATGGACAATTTGGTCCGCTGACTCTTGAAACACGTTTGCTGAGGTATCCACAATAGAAGCACCTGTCCTGACCAGTTTCGATCACAACCTTTCGATGCGGAGAGTTGGGTACGCATGGAGAGAAACAGATCACCATCATTAACCAACAATGACTTGTTGGGGGGCCACAGCAGTGGGTGAAGGTTTTTGACCGAGCGAAAACATGTTGAAGTCAGGGCGGTTTCCTGGTCAACACCAGGTACTCGTAACCACTGTCCAGGTAGCATAGCCCAGCCTAGGCTACCGGTCAACTACCTACGCTACGCTCCCTGGTCGACACCAGGGCGTCTCCCACCATCGGCCAGCCATTCACAGCGATCCAGCAGTGTGGTCGCACATCGGTTGTTCACCATGAATAGAAGTTGATTTGCCATAGTGAACAACATCTTTCCAGTATGGGGTTTCTTAAAATATGGAGGATGGTTGTTTACCATGGTGGTTCATGGATGTTCATGGTAGATCTTCAGACTATAGATAAAGACAGGGGGTTTACGGTCAGAAGTGGATCTCCCGTCACTTAGAAGTTTAGTTGACACCACTGGCGTGGAGGCAACGTGCCAGCCATCAACTTGCTCCGAACCTTCATGAAGCGCCAGAATATCACTGACGGAGACTACAAGGTGGCCGAAACTGTGCGCGGTGCAGGGCGAAATTTTGAGCTTGTCATGGCCTACAGTCATATCACATGCCACACACACCATCACACACCCACAAGAACATAGGTATCGAAATGTAAGAGACAAATGTATGTATGTAAAGTAATTAATCATAATACACACATGTATACAAATTCCATGCCGCCAACAGTCCTGCCAAGGAATCTATTTAAAAGACCAAAGTGAGAATATTGTGGCTTGTTTCACCTCTTTGTTGTGAGGTCGGCCCCAGTAAAATGCAGCAAAATGCCAGCTAGGTGCTAAATCATTTAGTTTTAAACATGATTTCGAAATTTCCTCGCTAGACTCGCGATAGCACGGCCCTAGCACAAGCTCGATTTCTCGGTGCTCAGAGGACATCTCCACAGAAGACTTTGCATCTCATACTCTTCATCCGCGGTAGAGTGTTTGCAGTAAATCTTGACATGACATAAATATTTTTTCTCGCAGCCTTCTGCGGTAACCACAAACAACGCCAGGAGGCGGGCTTGCGCGTGATATTTAAAAAATGCTGTATCAAAGAGCTGTCTGTCTTAACTATGGTTAACGATTCTTGATGGATGTTGATGGTCAATGATGCACAATGGCTTTGTTTTTTGACATTTCACAGCTGCGACAGGTGGCTAGTCGCAGGGAATGATGGTTGATGGTTAAACAAGACAAGGGCATAGTGATCAAGCATCCCCTCAAACATCTTCTGGCTGAACTGTACCCAACGACAATTGTCATTGGTAGACGTCTTTGGACCATCTAAGCTCCTCGTCATTATTTGGTCGGGAGTACAGGTGAAGAAACAACCTGGGATTGCCTGGTGGTTTCTCAAAATAAGGGGACCCTCCCACTCAATTTTTTTCAGTATTAAATCAGGGCCTGCTATGGCCTGTTTATTTGAGGATCTCTGTTGAGGGGGGGTAGGCCCCAGAAACTATTTATTACTAAGAATAGATATAAACCAAACATTTTGCCGTTGCAGGTCACCAGCAGGTGATCCCTCCCGCGTGACTCCATGATGGTAGCGACAGGAAGAGAGGGTGCCCAAGCCGCTGCAATTGGGCATTCGAGGCAGGAGTGGTGCCGCTGATGATCTTGAAACTTTTGACAGAATCATCTACCAATGTGGTGGTTGATGGCTTCGCTCTGCCACACGAGAGGTTGAGAGGGTGTCCACAGCTTTTTTCATTCGTCGTGGGCGATGAGTCCGTCACAAGGTTGTGTACTCCCCTTTGGGAAGCAAGCGCAGCAAGTAGCAGCAAGCACTGACGGTGACACACTTTTTTTTTGATTGTTAATTTTCAACATCATCCCCAACAAGAGTCGATCATTCCATCACCTGGGCTATGGCAATCAAGCAACACCGCTGGCTCAGGTGGCAAGATGTCAGAGCAAGAATTGAGCGATGCGGCTGAGGCTGCCATTGGGACTGACACTTGGGCAACTTGTGGTACCCCCTGGTGCTCACGTGGCAGTGGAGAAGCACCATATCTTCTGGGGAAAGCCGGGAAAACCATCATTTGCCGTAAAATGAAAGGGTTGTCACTACGAATCTCCACGGAACACACCTTTGGGCTTTCACCAATGTTGAGTCATTCAAGACCACAAGGCCCACCACCAGCTTCGACTGAGTTTATCAAGAAACCTGAAAGCATCAGCCAAGAAGTATATGTTATCAAGGTACCTCGTGCGCAATCCCTACCAAATCCTGGTTGGCGATGGCATGATGGACAGATCCCATCAGATCCCTTGGTTGGACGGAGCATTGAATCTACCCCCAAACCGCAGCTGCGCAGATCACGAATCTCTCCATGCAGATTTTCATCGATGAAAGTGCCATGGTTTCCATCTATGGGCGGCAGGGGAGCTGGAAGTTTGGAGCTGTTCAACTTGCTAGCCTTGAAACCACTGAACAAGCTTAGTCATGGGGATATTTGCCATGATGCATCAATTGTTCAATGGCATCAATGAATGGTTGGATATGGGTATTTTTCAAAATAGAGGGTACCCCAAGTCATCCTTCATTAGCCATCTATAGTAGAAACCAACCATAACTTGGGGGTCCCCAAAATGGCTTGAGAAACCACCATAGAACTCACCAACAGCTCGGGACTAGCGCCTGGTGGTGGCATGAAACTCAGCACCGAGCACGGCGGACCCTGTGATTTCAATGGCGGCCCCGCCTGCTTCGATCTGGGCCATAATCAACCATCAGGAACACCCTGAACCATCATGAATATGGTAATGATAGTAAACAAACAAATAATGATCCTCAATTAATACATGGTGACGGTTAGTACTGGTGGTTGATACTGGTGGTTATTGGTTTGGTGGTTTGTGGTTAGCACTGGTGGTTCTCAATGGTTTGCAGTTATCATTACCTATCTGGGGGTAATAGGGGTAACCCCCAGATCATGCCATATCATTTATAGCAATATACCCAGCAATTTTGAGGTGCCCTATTCAAGAAACCAACATTTTCGAACATCTATAGCAATTTTGAGGTCCCCTATTCATCTATAGCAATATTATACCAACATCAAGAACTTCCCCGGAACTGTGGGTCGCATCGTCTCAAGCATGGCACGGGCTGCCACTGGTCCCTGAGCCCCCGTGGGGTGCGATGAGGTCCTTCGTGTATCCCGTTGTTCCTCAGCAGGCTGCGACAAAAGGACCCCTTGAATGGGAGGCGGTCCGGAGAATGCTATGATAGGGCTATGGGTCAAGCAGTTAAACAACCAATAATGGTGGTTAATCACCAACAAACTATAGGGAAACTAATGGTTAATGATAGGGGATATGATAGGGCTATGGGTCAATACTAATCAACCAACGTTCATGGGGGATTTCCACCAAGAATTTCATAGGGAAAACAATGGTTAACAGAGGGGAACTAGGGGTACGGGGTTTTGACCCACAGCCATAGATGTAAATATGTAACATGTGGGTGTTTCTCAAAATAGTGGACCCCTAAAAATGGATGGTTGATTGCTGAAAATACTCATAAATTGGATAATTTGGGGGTGCGCCCATTTTAAGAAGCCACCATGTACATATGTCTCTCTCTCTCTCTCTATATATATACCTATATTATATGTATTTATTCATATCTATATGTACTTACTTATATCTATATGCAATTGCTTATGTGTGATTGTATATGTATATATGGATGGGTGGGTTTTTCTTTATCTCCCACTGACTTGCAGAAAGTTGTGTATTTATATGCTTGGGATGAACTAACTGATTCAATTCTCAGATCTGGTAGAGCATGACTGGGCAGGTTGCCGCTAACGCAATCGATCAAGCAATGAAGCCACCGGACGAGCAACCGTGTTTGTTCTTAGTTATTACTATTGGTGTTGTTGGTTGAATTTAGTTGTTGCTTGTTTTTTGTCTATGGGTGGTTGTCGGTTTTGTATGTGTCTTTATCTGCACATATGTTTGAATGGACATATGTTTTTTTGTCCAAAAATGGTCGTGAGCTATAAAGACATCAACTTGGATGGTTAGTAGGTACCACCATTTCTGGACAACCTATCATACGGTCATCTATTATGGGGAAGCAAGCCGTAAACAATCATGGGGGTTTGCAGGGGTACCCCATTTTGGGACAAACCCACTGGACATATGAATACAGGTCCTTTCAACAAAACATAAATTTTGAATGCTAGTCTAGACATATCCATACATGTATTTTTCATAAATTTGAACAGGTCTATTTAATACATATGAGTCTAGACATATTAATAGACATATATTTCATATTGATAGACATATATCTTAAACATTTCAGTCATGCAGGTCTTCTTTTCGGAGCATCGCCCATTGCGCCTGCGACCAAGATTCTTCATACACTTGATAAGTTTATGTTCTAAAAAAGACACACACACACATACACACACACACACACACACGCACACAGGTACATGTATATATATATACATACATACTTTCCTTGCTGACAATGGATAAGAAAGATGCATACATAGATAGATACACATGTGTGAATAGATGGATAATTTTCGGGCAAGAGCATTTGGAGAGGTATGTACATGTCATTGCGTGCAACTCTTTTGTGGTGCGGGGCCATAACCTGTGTATTCATGACGAAGTCCCGGTTTTGAAATCCTTGGTCAATGCTGAAATCTAATTTTTCCGTTCTATTTGCAGAGAGTTCCAACGGGCCCCAAACGGCAGCGATGCCTTGTTGATTGCTGCTTGTAGGCTTTTGGTCAGCGTTCTCCCAACGCACATTGAAGAACTAGCTGTTTATTGTTAGTCAGTTCGCTAGTTAGTTTGTTAGTGAGTTAGTTTGTCAGTTCGTCAGTTAGTTACTTAGTTAGTCAGCTACTTACTTAATAGTCATTTTTTTACTTAATTAGTCAGTTACTTCATCACTTAATTTGTTTGTTCGTTCGTTAGTTTGTCAGTTAGTTATATAGTGTTTTACTTAGTTGGTCAGTTAGTTAATTATTAAATTTTTTAGTTACTTAGTTTTTTGTTTGTTTGTTTGTTTGTTTGTTTATTTGCTTGTTTGTTTGTTCGTTCGTTAGTCCGTTTGTTCGCTTGTTGGCAGTTAGTTAGTCAGTTAGTCAGTTTGTTTGTTAGTTAGTTACTTAGTTAGTCAGCTACTTACTTAATACTCAATTTTTTACTTAATTAGTCAGTTACTTCATCACTTAATTTGTTTGTTCGTTCGTTAGTTTGTCAGTTAGTTATATAGTGTCTTACTTAGTTGGTCAGTGAATTAATTACTTCATGTTTTAGTTACTTAGTTGTCTGTTTGTTCTTTTGTTTGTTTGTTCGTTTGTTAGTCCGTTTGTTCGCCTGTTGGCAGTTAGTTAGTCAGTTAGTCAGTTCTTAGTTAGTTAGTTACTTAATCAGTTAGTTAGTTAGTTAGTTACTTAATCAGTTAGTTAGTTAGTTAGTTAGTTAGTTAGTTAGTTAGTTACTTAATTTTTCAGTTTGTTTGTTCGCCAAATTGGTTGGTTGTGTCAAGTCCCCTGCTGGTTGCACCTCCACCGCCGGGCGACCGGCGCCCCAGGAGTTGATCAACGTCGCAGCCGGAAGTCCCACGGGTCGCTTGGCCAAGCGCACGACCTCCCAGGAGCCACACGGGGGTGGCGGCTGTTGGGATCATGGAGACGTGCATCATATGGTGGTTTCTCAATGGTTTTATAACGGATTTATGGGGGATTATAGGAGATTTATAGCGGATTTATAGGGTTACTGTATAGGGTGGTTTCTCAAGCCATGGCGAGCTGGGTCAAGCAGTTGACCAACCAATTTCATGGTGGTTGATGACCAACAAGTTCGTAGGCAAAACAATGGTTGATAGTGGCAGAACCAGGGGTACGGGGTGAACTGACCCACAGCCAGCCATAGGGGACTCCAAAAAATGAAGGGTTTGTTACAATAGATGGTTGATATCGGATGATTTGGGAGGTCCCCCATTTCGACAGACGCCCATTTGGTGGTTTCTCAATGGTTTTATAGGGAATTTTGGGGGGTTATACTGGTTAAAGATAGGGGATTATAAGCAAGAATCATGGGGGGTATACCACCAACTCTATGGTGGTTTCTGAAGTCATAGGGAATCTCCAACAATGGTTGATTTATTGCAACAAATGGTTAAGAATGGACGATAACTGGGGGTACCCCCATTTTGAGACACCACAATATGGTGGTTTCTCAAGTCATAGGGGCACCCCTAAATCATCCATTAATAGTCATTTATATGAATAAACCTCATTCTTAACCATTTTTTGCAATAAAACCACCATTTTTTAGGGGTCCCATCTGGCTTGAGACACCACCCTATCCATATGGGGCACTCGGCCGTGGGCTGACCAGCTGAGCGCCGGAGGACGCTGAGCATCGGGTGGAAGTGGCCAAGAACTTGACGGAGAAGAGCATCGCGAAGGCGCCTTGTCCGTTCGTTCGCCCGGTTTCGGGCACCCGCCGCCGTAGGAAGTGGATGTGCAGCTGGGGTTGTAACCGTGGTCAGTTGCGCCCTGTAGCTGAACTAACCCCTGGAAGGTAGCCCTGTAAGGTAGCTGAACTAACCATGTGTTAAGCCCTATAAGGTAGCTGAACTAACCCCTGGAAACCGTGGTTGGTGAGCACTTACGAGCCGGAGGGGTGCACATCCAAGTAGAAGGGACTGGGGACCACGTGATCTGCAGCCACAACAGCAGCAACAGCCGCTAAGCGGCCAGGGAAGCACAGCCGACCCAGCAGCGAAGAAATGTGTTGATTGATACAAAAGTTGCATAAGTATCCAGTGAAGATAATGTTCGAGAATGGTTGACGTAGCTGTTAAAAATGGTTGGTGGTATGGTGAATTAATAGTGTTTGATCGTGGTTCACAATTCTTAAAAGGTTGTTGATCATAGTTGATCAGGCTTCACAACGGTATGTGATGGTCGATCATGATGATTGATCGCTATTGATAATTCGGATCATGATTTGGTATTCCTAACCATTGGTTCTTACTAACCATTGCTTATATATTACTAACCATTGGTTATTATTAATCATTGGTTATTACAAACCATTACTAACCATTGGTTATTACTAACCATTACTAACCATTGGTTATTACTAACCATTGGTTACTACTAACAATACTACCTATTACTAGCCATTTAGGCTGATGATAGTCTTGGCCAAAAAAGGTTCATCACAGATCACAGTTGATGAGTCATCATCACGCAATGGTGGTGTTGACCAGTGTCGAGCTTGTTCATGCCTAATGATCATGGACAACTACTGGTTATATAGTCGCATATATCTATGTTATGTAACTATGGTAACCATGTTAATTGATGGTCTTAATTGGCTAGTTGGCTAGTTGTAGCTGATTCATGGTTAGTTCATTCATGGTTTGTCATAATTCACATCATGGTGGGGACAACGGCGAGTTGGTTGGTGATAGTTCATGCCCATCTACAAGTACACAAAGCTCATGTTGAACGATCATCACCAACCACTAGTAAAGACCATGAACGCGCCAATTCTGTAATCAATCATCATAGCTGCTGGTTAGTAAGCAGTGATCAACCTGTGGTATAGCCACTGTTGTAGTATATAGTTCTAATATGATTTACATTTATAGTTGTTGGTTATCTTTTTCTAGCTTGATCATTGAATACATAACCATGTTGTATTAAGCTGTAATTACATAGTTGTAACACAAGAATGATTACATAATCATGATATTCTAACTGTTAGCTTACACAACCATGTTGTATTACATGGCCAACATCTATATATAAACCATGATGGTATACATCACCATAGCTATAACCAATATGATATCTATTCCATAACCTCAGCTTGTTTCATATTAAGCAAAGCTATCATAGTACATATCCAAGCCATCATGAACGATTAGTTCTTTTCTATTAATCACTAGTCATCACTATAATCAACTATTCGCCATTAGGAGCCACTATTATTCACTGTTTTACCTAATATTGTTTTATATTGACTTAAGCTACTACATTACTAACCATCATTGTTGAACCAAAACATCAATAACTATGTTTGATTCACCACTATGAACCATGTAAAAATAATGTTGATTATTTCAAGCCCATAACCAGATATTGTTCACCATTATCAACCATCTAACATAATAATGTTGTTCGCTATATGCCACTATAAACTCACTATATTCACTATATTCACTATATCTAATATTGGTTCACGACCACTATATCAATACCTACACATTCACCAACCACCCAACCATAACCCAACCACTATATTCTTGCCACTATATTACTATATTACGAACCAGTCACTATGGTTTTTAACCACTATATTACTAACCACTACATTCTTTGGCTATTCATAACCACTATATATTCATCTTCATCACCAATATTACCAAGATTCACTATATATCACTTAACCTATCTTGGCTATATATATTCCTTAACCTTGGCTATTCTTCATCACCAATATTCATAACCACTAGATCTTCACCAGTCACTATATAACCACTATAGTTTTTTTTGGCTATTCATGACCACTATATATTCAAATTCATCACCAATATTACCAAGATTCACTATATATCACTTAACCTATCTTGGTTATATATATATTCCTTAACCTTGGCTATTCTTCATCACCAATATTCATAGCCTACCCTCACCACTCCGCAGCCCAGGTGCTACGGGAGGCGCCCCAGGCAGGCACCGCCTTGCTGTCCTTCGCCACCATCACCCCGCAATGCGCACCTCGGTGGCCACGGTAGGGGCCGCGCCGAGATCCATCGAAATGCTGAAGATCTCAAGGAAATCACTGGATTTTTGCTGAATGATTTTTTGTTGATTGATTTTTGTGATCAGTGACGATGATTTTTGTTGAATGATTTTTGTGATCAGTGCCGATGATTTTTGCTGAACGATTTTTTGTTGATTGCTTTTTGTGATCAGTGCCGATGATTTTTGCTGAACGATTTTTTGTTGATTGCTTTTTGTGATCAGTGCCGATGATTTTTGCTGAACGATTTTTTGTTGATTGCTTTTTGTGATCAGTGCCGATGATTTTTGCTGAACGATTTTTTGTTGATTGCTTTTTGTGATCAGTGCCGATGATTTTTGCTGAACGATTTTTTGTTGATTGCTTTTTGTGATCAGTGCCGATGATTTTTGCTGAACGATTTTTTGTTGATTGCTTTTTGTGATCAGTGCCGATGATTTTTGCTGAACGATTTTTTGTTGATTGCTTTTTGTGATCAGTGCCGATGATTTTTGCTGAACGATTTTTTGTTGATTGCTTTTTGTGATCAGTGCCGATGATTTTTGCTGAACGATTTTTTGTTGATTGCTTTTTGTGATCAGTGCCGATGATTTTTGCTGAACGATTTTTTGTTGATTGCTTTTTGTGATCAGTGCCGATGATTTTTGCTGAACGATTTTTTGTTGATTGCTTTTTGTGATCAGTGCCGATGATTTTTGCTGAACGATTTTTTGTTGATTGCTTTTTGTGATCAGTGCCGATGATTTTTGCTGAACGATTTTTTGTTGATTGCTTTTTGTGATCAGTGCCGATGATTTTTGCTGAACGATTTTTTGTTGATTGCTTTTTGTGATCAGTGCCGATGATTTTTGCTGAACGATTTTTTGTTGATTGCTTTTTGTGATCAGTGCCGATGATTTTTGCTGAACGATTTTTTGTTGATTGCTTTTTGTGATCAGTGCCGATGATTTTTGCTGAACGATTTTTTGTTGATTGCTTTTTGTGATCAGTGCCGATGATTTTTGCTGAACGATTTTTTGTTGATTGCTTTTTGTGATCAGTGCCGATGATTTTTGCTGAACGATTTTTTGTTGATTGCTTTTTGTGATCAGTGCCGATGATTTTTGCTGAACGATTTTTTGTTGATTGCTTTTTGTGATCAGTGCCGATGATTTTTGCTGAACGATTTTTTGTTGATTGCTTTTTGTGATCAGTGCCGATGATTTTTGCTGAACGATTTTTTGTTGATTGCTTTTTGTGATCAGTGCCGATGATTTTTGCTGAACGATTTTTTGTTGATTGCTTTTTGTGATCAGTGCCGATGATTTTTGCTGAACGATTTTTTGTTGATTGCTTTTTGTGATCAGTGCCGATGATTTTTGCTGAACGATTTTTTGTTGATTGCTTTTTGTGATCAGTGCCGATGATTTTTGCTGAACGATTTTTTGTTGATTGCTTTTTGTGATCAGTGCCGATGATTTTTGCTGAACGATTTTTTGTTGATTGCTTTTTGTGATCAGTGCCGATGATTTTTGCTGAACGATTTTTTGTTGATTGCTTTTTGTGATCAGTGCCGATGATTTTTGCTGAACGATTTTTTGTTGATTGCTTTTTGTGATCAGTGCCGATGATTTTTGCTGAACGATTTTTTGTTGATTGCTTTTTGTGATCAGTGCCGATGATTTTTGCTGAACGATTTTTTGTTGATTGCTTTTTGTGATCAGTGCCGATGATTTTTGCTGAACGATTTTTTGTTGATTGCTTTTTGTGATCAGTGCCGATGATTTTTGCTGAACGATTTTTTGTTGATTGCTTTTTGTGATCAGTGCCGATGATTTTTGCTGAACGATTTTTTGTTGATTGCTTTTTGTGATCAGTGCCGATGATTTTTGCTGAACGATTTTTTGTTGATTGCTTTTTGTGATCAGTGCCGATGATTTTTGCTGAACGATTTTTTGTTGATTGCTTTTTGTGATCAGTGCCGATGATTTTTGCTGAACGATTTTTTGTTGATTGCTTTTTGTGATCAGTGCCGATGATTTTTGCTGAACGATTTTTTGTTGATTGCTTTTTGTGATCAGTGCCGATGATTTTTGCTGAACGATTTTTTGTTGATTGCTTTTTGTGATCAGTGCCGATGATTTTTGCTGAACGATTTTTTGTTGATTGCTTTTTGTGATCAGTGCCGATGATTTTTGCTGAACGATTTTTTGTTGATTGCTTTTTGTGATCAGTGCCGATGATTTTTGCTGAACGATTTTTTGTTGATTGCTTTTTGTGATCAGTGCCGATGATTTTTGCTGAACGATTTTTTGTTGATTGCTTTTTGTGATCAGTGCCGATGATTTTTGCTGAACGATTTTTTGTTGATTGCTTTTTGTGATCAGTGCCGATGATTTTTGCTGAACGATTTTTTGTTGATTGCTTTTTGTGATCAGTGCCGATGATTTTTGCTGAACGATTTTTTGTTGATTGCTTTTTGTGATCAGTGCCGATGATTTTTGCTGAACGATTTTTTGTTGATTGCTTTTTGTGATCAGTGCCGATGATTTTTGCTGAACGATTTTTTGTTGATTGCTTTTTGTGATCAGTGCCGATGATTTTTGCTGAACGATTTTTTGTTGATTGCTTTTTGTGATCAGTGCCGATGATTTTTGCTGAACGATTTTTTGTTGATTGCTTTTTGTGATCAGTGCCGATGATTTTTGCTGAACGATTTTTTGTTGATTGCTTTTTGTGATCAGTGCCGATGATTTTTGCTGAACGATTTTTTGTTGATTGCTTTTTGTGATCAGTGCCGATGATTTTTGCTGAACGATTTTTTGTTGATTGCTTTTTGTGATCAGTGCCGATGATTTTTGCTGAACGATTTTTTGTTGATTGCTTTTTGTGATCAGTGCCGATGATTTTTGCTGAACGATTTTTTGTTGATTGCTTTTTGTGATCAGTGCCGATGATTTTTGCTGAACGATTTTTTGTTGATTGCTTTTTGTGATCAGTGCCGATGATTTTTGCTGAACGATTTTTTGTTGATTGCTTTTTGTGATCAGTGCCGATGATTTTTGCTGAACGATTTTTTGTTGATTGCTTTTTGTGATCAGTGCCGATGATTTTTGCTGAACGATTTTTTGTTGATTGCTTTTTGTGATCAGTGCCGATGATTTTTGCTGAACGATTTTTTGTTGATTGCTTTTTGTGATCAGTGACGATGATTTTTGTTGAATGATGGCAGCTCGGGGCAAGCAGGACTGTAGATTTAGGCGATTGGTGGCCTGTCGAAGCCGTTTTGAGACTGCTACAGCAACCAGGTACTGCTTGGTAGCTGACAAAAAACGCATGTCTGTCTGTAGCTGGGAGGATCGCGCAATTCTTGGAGTTATGTGTGTTTGGTGGTTTGTCAAAATAAGGGTACCCGAAAAATGGTTGGTTTATTACAACAAATGGTTCATATTGGATGATTTGGGGGATCCCAATTTTGAGAAACACCCATTTGGGTAGTTGCACCCACCCATCTTCGCGTGTGTTTTTGCTGTGATTTGGCGCTGATGTGCTACCCAAATAGTTGCCTGCATCTTCCAACATCGTGCTTAGTAACCATTTCCGTAAACAATCGTCACTCAGTTTGGTATGATACAGATCAATGAAGATCTGTTATTTAACGCGTTTTCCATATCATTCCAGTGGTCCGTGTCATAAGCAGCAGCACTGAGGGAGAGTGGCAAGATGCAACGCAACAGGCTGTCAAAGGAAATGTGGCCTTGAATGCGATATCCTCCAAACTGTTTAATCATTGCCATGTATGTTTCTTTTCACATTGTGTCCCAGGACATTCAATCATTCCACAGTTTCACAGTCAGTCCTATTCAACGAGCAAATTTTTAATTGCTCTTCATCTTGGGATGTCTTGAGGTTACTGAGATGCCTTTCTTTGTCATGGGACCAGGGTACGGGTCACATCCTTGAAAAGTCTGCTTGACGTTTCACCACGTGATAAACCTGGTCATAAGAGAACCACAGTTGTCCTCGGGTAGTTGTCGCGTCAATGCAAGCCAACGAGAACCTGATCTTCCTACTTGGTTATCCAACCATCCCCAACTCCCAGGCATCCTCGGGTTCAAGCCAACCTGCTCATCCTACTTGGTTACCATCATGACTCCCAGTCATCCAACCATCACTCTCTAAGTAGCCATGAGACTCCCCAGCTGCACAGCTGATGTGTGGCCCCCCATGGATCAGCTGCCCCAGGAAGATACCTGGCATCCCCTGCCCACCCGCGTCAGTTTCGCTGCGCGCTCCAGTCACTTGGTGGCAGCAGTCAGCAACGAAGTTTGGGTTTTTTGGGGCACCCAAAATGGTGAGTTTTCTCGTGCAAAATGATCAAACTTCGGAGGATTTAGATGGATTTCCGATGATTTCCTGTGAAAAGTCATGGTTGATCAGATTCCTGGCGGTCTCTATAGCGCAAATGGGTGAACCTCTTAGATTTGTATATAGGACTCTCTTAAATGGGTCGGAAATTCATGGATTTCCCTCCGGACTTGGAAATCATGAACACTTTTTTGGATGAACATTTCATGCCGCAATCAGTGCAGCAAATATGGTCTGAATTGGGGACGAGGGACACTTAGTGACCGGGCTAAACATCTCTGGAAACCAAAGCATGGTCACTGAGATGCCATCTTTGTCCGACTCCTTTTTTGCGAATCATTCTCAGCCGGGCAGCCACGGTAATCATCAATGAACACACCGTGGATATTTAGGGTACCCGGGGTGAATCTCAGACTTTTGAAACAATTTTGGGCCCAGAAGCGAAGCTTCATGGGTATGTATAAGTCCGAACATCCGCGTATTCCAAGACCACCTAGACCTGATGGATTCAAATCACATGTTTGAAACACCTCCATTCTCAAAGAGTCTCGGACGCAGCACACCAAGGTGGAGTTCACGCGGCTTTTGTGCCCATAAAAGGACGTGTGTTGTGAATACAAAATAGCATAAACATAGGACGTTGGTTGTGCGCACAAAAACCATACAGTTTGGTTCAAAACTATTGATTACTGTATGATATTTGCAAGACACATTCATAACAGCATCTAGCTACTTAATAAACTAAACTGCCGTACAGTAATGAAACATTTTTTAACTGCACTATAAATGATTTGGGGGCATACTAACACAATACTATACCTTGTAATGCTGATACTGCTGATACTACTTCTGCTGACACTATATGGCTGTGGGTCAAAACCCCGTACCCGTGGTTCCCCATCATTCACCATTGTTTTCCCCATTATTGTTGCTTAATATTGATGGTTAATATTGACCCATAGCCATATATAGCTGGTATATCCCCTATAGTTGCTAGTTGTTATCCCCTATTATTAACCATTAACCAGCTACTTAACCATTGGTTGGTTGGTTGATATTGATACTAGTACTAATACTGTACTGAAATGAGGGAATGCGGCGCAGCGGTTGGCGACTCCAGGCGCAATGCGCCTGCGAATGATCTTCAACCCACCTGAAACGTACCTCACAGTGCCCTGGCACCAGGGCCGTGCAGGGCGTGTGAAGGACATGTGATTGGTTCATTAGCGTGGTGGTGGTGGTGGTGGTGGTGGTGGTGGTGGTTGTTGTTGTTGTGGTTGTCATTGGTGGCAATTTCTAGCAGTAGGAGTACTGGAGAGTACTGGTGGCACCATGATTTGTGGTCATCCTTGCATTTCTTCAGTGGCAGTATTTTGTCGTTTCTTTGATTCAATGTCTAAGCCATGGTTCTGGTTGGTGGCAGTGTAGGGGATTGTCACTCCATGATCCTCAAGAACCTGAGAATTGGAAAGTTGGTAGTTCTGAAACTCAGCCAATACACTGGAGATCAGAACGACCCTCTGAATGGTGGCGGGGCAACAAGGGTTCAGTAAAGGGTCAATAATCGTCAACAATCATCGAGCAGGGCTTGCTGACCATGTACTTCATTTTTGTGTTGGCTGTATTGCTGGTGACTGTTTATTTGTGTGCAAGAGACCCCAACATCTGCTAAACAGGTTGGGGGCCTTGTCCAGGTTTGCTGGTCCCTTCACAAATACCCAAACATTGTCATCAGTTGTCAATAATCATGTTTTCAGCGTTTTGTCTCTACCCCAAGCAACCAGCTACCCTCAAGTAACCGACCGGTAGTGAATCTTCACAACATTATTGGGTGGGTGAACCGTTTAACCATTCACTATCCAGTTGGTAATTGAAGTTAACAAATCATTAACCATTCATGAACTACCATCAAAAGCCATTCATGAACTACCATTCATTACGATCATTCCATGAACTACCATACCCTCTGCGGGTCCGTCACAGCTCGTGGTTGGCAAGTTGTGCACCCGCAAAAAGGATCGAACGGCTGCAAGGAGGGGTACATAGTCTGCATGTTGGAGTCTGAGCACCTACAAACCACACCAGCGGATGGGAGTGGCGACACATCCCCAATGACTGGCCATTCTGGTAAAAGGATATGCAATATACATACTATAGATTTGTATGGGATATTATATAGGAGATGAAGGCGGGATCTTTGAACTTTGGACCATCCCAAGCTTTAGATAAAGCAATAATACCTTCAGAATACCTTCAGCTCTGAACTTTGGACCGTCCCAAAATTCAGAAGTTTGCTCAGACCAAACAATGAGACCTTTCAAGCAGTCCAGCAGCTCCCAGGAATATCAAGCAGATATTCAATGGCACTTCAACCGACCGATGTGGAAATTT
The DNA here is from genome assembly GCA_009767595.1 of Symbiodinium kawagutii. Taxonomy (NCBI): domain Eukaryota; class Dinophyceae; order Suessiales; family Symbiodiniaceae; genus Symbiodinium; species Symbiodinium kawagutii. Next base: position 87,280 of record VSDK01028537.1, on the reverse strand, counting down.
CCAGGTGGGGGTGGCAAGGAGCGCACATGCTATACCAGCACAAGTGTGCATACATAGATCTACGCATACATAGATCCACGCATACATAGATCCATGCATACATACACATGTGGAAACGGGCGGAGACTCGAATGCATACATACATGCCTACAAAGAGTAGAAACGTCTTGAATGTTTGCCTCTATCCCCACTGCTATTCTCACAGCCGTTTCTTTGATGATCTTCCAAGTCAGTTGATGGCGGCGCTGGTACTGGGGTTATACCGATGTGGTAGGATGATTCTTCGCACCTGTGTACTGTCAAGCCCCATAAGCAACAAATATTAATATTAGTCACATGTCATGATTAAACATGATGAATCATTGATATGTCATTACCAAATTTGATTAAGCATTGATATGACATTGTCAAACTTGAGACACCATTGATATAACATTATCAACCTTGACTAGCCATTGATATTTCATTATCACACTTGACTAACCATTGATATGTCATTATCAAACTTGATAAACGATTGATATAACATTATCAACCTTGACTAGCCAATGATATTTCATTATCAAACTTGATTAACTGTTGAATTATCAAAGCTGATAAACCATTGGAATAAACATATCAACCTTGATTAGCCATGGATATGTCATTATGAAACATGATTAACCATTGATGTGCCATTATCAAACATGATTACCCGTTGAGATGCCATTATCAAACATAATTAACCCTTGATGTGTCATTATCAGACTTGATTAACCATTGATTCACCATTACTAGCTGCCATTAGCCATGCTCGCAATTAAGCACAATCCAGCATCAATCAACCACCAAGTAATCGGCAACAAGCAGTGAATGAGCCATCAACTGCCATCAACTAAGCATAAATATACCAACAATTCAACCACAGTTGATAGTTCTTCAGTTCTGTGAGTTTATTTCATGAACCATCGTCGCTACCCTCCGGCAAACCAACGCGGCAATGGAAATCCACCAATCAATGATGGTTTCCAAGCGGGTTTATCTATAAAATGTGGTGATTTACCAGCCAGCTATGTTAGTTTGCCAGAGGGTAAGCCAAGCAGTTTGCGCCTGCCTCAGCTTGGCATCAAGCCTGGGTGGATCGAACCTATGGAAAGCCCATCATTGAAGCTCGATGATGGCGTGCTGCTGTGGATGGCTGGTTGAAGGTAGATGATGGATGATGGATGGATGGTGTTGATGATGATGATGATGATGGTGATGATGATGATGATGATGATGATGATGGATGATGGTGACGACGACGATGTTGTTGTTGAAAAGCAGCCAGACAATGGAACCGCACCAAAACAAACCAAGCAACCGGGCAATGGTATGGAGGTTTACAAATGGGTGCATTCGGGTAAATGGATCCACATCCACTTCGTAATTAGTTCTCGCCATCTAGGCCATCAGGAGAAGTAACCTCTACAGAACTAAGATTGTGGACAACTTAACTCCAAGACTCACATGCACCCTGGGAATTGGGAAGATGAGCTCGCTCTTGGAATCCAAACTGTTTTGCTTCGGACCCCCCTCGTTCGGGCCTGTCCATGGTAACTTCAGAGGTGGTGATGCTGATTGAAAGCACCTCATCCTTAACCGAGCAGCGACAAATGGATTCACAGTCCAAACCCTTGGCGGATCATGCAATCCGTGCTGCTGCATGTTTTTCTATGCTGCGAAACCGCCAGCACTTGGGAGATGGCCATGACACGCTGGTCACCCAAGGATGCAAACATCAAGGTGGTCCTGATACCCGACCTGGTCTGCGCTGAAGTGCTGCTTGATCGCAGCGGGTGATCGAGCCGAAGTCACCCTGCGTGGTTTGGAGCATGGCTCAGACTATTGTATTTCATAACACATGGTGGTCTCTCAAAATAGGGGACCCCCCAAGTCATCCTTGTCATTTATAGGAATACAGCAACCATTTTTGGGATATCCCTATTCTGAGGAACCCTCATATAGCCACGGGTCAATATAAAGCATCAAAACTGGGGGATTCTAACCAACAATTGTCGTTTAATGATGGTACACCAGGGGTGTAGAAATTTGACGCACAGCCATATATGTGTATATATACATGATATCACTGCGCCGGTCGGCACTGAGACCAGTCTCACAGTGAGACTTCGAGTGACTTGAGACTAACCTGCAAGAGTGTGTCAATGTATATAGACCCCACATGACCGCATTGTCTATAATATATATATACATATGTATACATCCGTATCCAGACCTCAGCAAATACAGACATAGGCAAATATATGTAAATAAGCGAAAATACATACATATAGGCATGACTCATGTATACAAATATATACAACAACATGAAGTAAATGATACATGACATAGGAGCTCTACTATAGAAACCACAGAATTCTGCCAGGCAGGTTTGCTCCTCTCGCTGCTGAATCACGGTGCCCCGTCCCGGACGTCCGTCCTCCCTTCCGCCGTCGGAAGATGTTCAAACGGACCCCATGATTCACCTGCTGCCATGGTGAGCATGGTTTGTGATCAAGAAACCTAAAGGCCTATAGGTCGTAACCATCAATCATGTCACCATCACTGTGGTCTCCCTGATTCGGTCCAGCCCAGGTTCACTGCTCTCTGTGATAAGAATCAGGATGACCTGACCTTGTTCGATAGTGACACCATCCACGTGTCTTGGTGTCAGCTGCTGTGGCTACGTGGCCAATTAGGGACAGCTCAGGACAGGTTGATAGCTGCAGCTCGTCATCTTAGAAGTTAGCCACCACGAAGCCTAAGCGTCAGGTGTTAGGTTTCTGTTTTACCCCCGCGGTAACAGTTGGAGTATACACTATTTTTTCGAGTGCGTTCCAATGGCCAGATTCGTGCAGAGGTACTCAATTTTGGGTAGCACTTGCATTTTTTCTAATCAGATCAACTATTCCACCATCACCAATTTTGCCCACGTGTTTGATGCGTAAACAGGTGCGTTGGAGTTGAACGGAACTCAAATCACGAGTATTGGGTCGTCCCAGTGATTTCGGATTGAATGGATCAGCAATGTCAAACAAAAATTGATAGGTTAGTCTGATGGCTTATAGCACGTGCTTTTTACGGGAATATCATGAGAAATACTGGTGCTTTGAAACATTTCCTATTTCCCGACAAGTGGTGATGGCTGGTTGATTGCCTATTCATACCTGCTAGGTGTGTAATTAGGCACGTTGCCCATCGCAGCTGAATGGCAAAAAGAGGTTTTTACCTTATTAAGAAAGTTATGACTAAGTAAACTTATAACCGGTTAATCGAGCAGCTATGAACCCTTAGCTGTTGAGTGCGTTTAATTATTTCCCCCACCCCATCATTAGCCATTGTTTTCCCTATTGTTGGTTACTATCCCCCATGAAATTGGTAGGTTAACAGCTTGACCCATAGCCATATAGCTGGTATATCCCCTATTATTGTTAGTTATCATCCCCTACTCTTAACTATTAACCAGATATTATTAACCATTGGTTGGGTGATTAACATTGGTTTCCCTATAGTTTTGCTGGTTATCATCCCCCATTAGTGATGGTTAATCAACCAACCCTTATCAACCATTGTTGTTGGTAGGTTAAGTGCTTGACCCGGTCGCTCGCCATTGAACTTCGAAGCACCTCCAGTCGCTCATCAACCGGTCCCCAGGTGATGACCAAGCACCTCTTTTGGGAGAGCGCCTTCCGAAACGACCTGATTCTGGTGTCCTGGCGTTGCCTTAGGGGCGCGGTGACCGCCGTGGCACGCGGTGCCAGGGGTGGAGAGTTGGGATGAAATGCTTTGCAGCAATGGCAGTAATTACTAACAGTAATTTATTTTTCCAGGTTTGCCTTTTAGTCCCAAGCAGCGAGGTCTTGGGGATGCCGGTTCGTAGTTGATTACTAATAGTAGTTGATTACTCGCGATGAAGTTTTTAGTGCTGTTGATTACTAATAGTAGCAAGCGTGCACAGCTCTCAGATTGCAAGCAAAGTGCAAAGTGATTACTAATAGTGGTTGATAGCTAACGGACAACAATGGACAATGATGAGTGATGCTTGTGGAGGTAATACAATCTACTGTAGGCAGAAGTTGCTTCATGACAAGTGGAACCTATAACCACCATTTGACTGGATTGAAGATTAGCCTGGCTAGCCGAATTGCTAGCTCAAACTAGCGAGTATGACATGTGTGTTGTTGGATGTTGAGTTGTGACCAGCAGCTACATTTTGGCAAGCTTTGTTTTCCTATGGGGATGCTTGACACTATGTCGACTTCTTGACCCCATTTCCAACACATGAAAAAGGAAACTATCAGCTCTTTCAGCTGAACGTTCGTGATAATCGATGTATGGTGAATCATTCAGATTTTGATGATACTTAATTGTCTTTAGTCTGGGCATTTCTATTTCTATGGTTGATTAATCATCAAGTTGCAATTCAGCCATGATTAAACATTGTGACTGAGGAACGAATCCGGGAGGTGACTTGCTGGAGGGGGGTTGCTCAGGGTTGCTCCCAAACTGTAGGGAGGGCGCCGACCAACAGTGTATCCCTTCTTTGCGGAAATTGTCGGTTGCTGCTAATTTCTAGGAGTGTAATTGAGATAAGATTCCTCATTTTCCAGGAGAATCCTAGTTTTTTTCCAGGAGTGTAGTACACTTCTGGGAGTCAGATTGCTTCTTTTTTTCCAGCAACTGTAGTAGTATGCTGAACTTCAGAGACATCATCAGTTTATGAGAGGATCATCACATCGGTTTTGTGATGAACTGCTTGACGCCTTCACGCAAACCCCGCAGGTTTTGAAAAAGGTACCTTTGTTGGGATGCTTGGTTGGTATTGACCCATACCCTACCAAAACAATGAAACTGTGCTGTCTTGTGTCCAATCCTGCACCCAAACAGTAATCATTTACAGCGAACTCAGGTAGACCCTGACCTCTTTCAACTGGTGATTTTGCAGTTCCATGTTCGGAGCATCGTGTGATAGGTACGTTATAAAACTTGGTGGTACTGAAACCAACACGATGCTTATTGTAACGTACCTTACAAAAGAGCTTTTTGCAATGTACCTTACCAAAACTTGTATGTAACCAACTTCGTGTGATAGGTACATTGCAAAAGAGCTGAACACGATACTTTTTGGCAGCAGCTATCTGAGCAATGATGTAAAACTGCAATGTTAAAACCTATATTATGCAAGTTATGATACATGTTCAAACTTCAACCCCCCCTTATACAGTAATGATACCTAGTCAACCACCTTAATGATTAAAGGGAACAACTACTACAACCTCTTGAGTCCACACCTTCTCTAGGTGATCTTGACGCTCTGGGGGTTGATGATCCTTATCGGTGAAGAGGTGGGGCCAACCGTGTCATGTGGGCGGCCACCCGAACGTGCCACATTGAGCTGAAGATGAAGTTGGAGATGCTGAAAATAGTCATAAACCAGTCATTGACTATGGCCTAAAAACATGTCCAACTAAGTATTGTTCAACTAATACATGTCCTAATCCACCATGTTGAGTTAATTAAGTATTGTCCAACTATGCTCACAACATGTCCATTTTTGGTGGGGTTGGGAAGCCGGATGGCTTTTTATGCTATGGCAGATAGTGACAGTCCGGCATGTTCGTTAGCCGGGCTGAAGGTCGAACAGCAAGTTGTAGGATAAACATGGAGGTGTTTCTCAACCCATAGGGAACCCCAAAGTTCTAGTTGGTTTAGGAAGACGGTTAGAAATTAGAAATGGTTCTTAACAAGGGGATAGCAGGCAATCATAGGGGATATACCAACCATAGTGGTTGGTTTGATAACAAAGGATGATAACTGGGGTACCCCAAACTGGCTAGGTGGAAAGCACCATGTTTGCCCACTGCGCAGCTGGAACCAGAAGCTTTGATTGGTTGGCAGCAGAGCTGGATGGCCCGCTTGCATCACCAAGTCATTTTCAATGCTGCAGTCGTATTGTTACAAATTGGATCCATTTGCATCCATTTAGCAATGCCAAACGACATGGATGAATTAACACAACGACATGCAACACCAGGTGACATGCTTAATTAATTAATGAAGGTGTCATCATTTAGTGCTGCTGAGTCCTCTTCTCAAACACGCTCATGCAACGCTTCGCGGAAACAAGGCTCATTCAAGATATGGTGGTTTCTCAAAATGGGGGTACCCAAAAAATGATTGGTTTATTGCTATAAACGACTAATAGTGGATGATTTGGGGGGTCCCCTATTTTGAGAAACTGCCATACCACTAAACTGCCAATGGCAAAACGATCGCTGTCAGTGGGGGAACCACGGCGCCATTTTCAGTGGGGGACACCCTGTGGCTTTGTTGCGTCGTTTCGAAGCTCGGTCAGTTCGCCGTTTGGCATCCCCGAAGAGAAGTGGTACAAGGCCATACAATCTCGTTGGGATGATTTATACATAGATTTTTTATACAATATGATACAATATAAATATATCTATATATAAATGATTTGAATCGATAAATGAACACAAATCATCAACCTCTATATTTGTATATATATATACATACATATATACACAGCATATACACAGCATATACAGTGATCCTGGAGTAGATAGTATACGCAGTGGATCACTAGTCATTGTCAACCATTCCCATGAACCGTTATTGTCAAGAATGATTCACCACCACTATCCACGACCGTCCGCTATCATTTGTCATCCATTACTACCTATTTGCCAAGCACCTGTTGGAGACCCTGAGGGCTGTGACTCAACATATGAGGGTTGCATTGGTTGCTTTTCCAAGTTCATTGCTATGGCTGATTATGGCTCAACCTGATCATTCTTCATGGCCGGTCCCGCATTTCTCCTCAGTCGGGTTTTGTTTGTTCTGGAAGGGATCATGGCCAGGAGGAAATGGCCACTAAGCAATACTATCGAACTGATTGTGCTCCACGATGGCTTATTTGAAGCAACCACCATGGATATTTGGCTGTTTCTCAGAATGGGGAACCCCCAATAATGGTCGATTGATGACTCCAAACGGTTATTTTTGGACGAAAGCACCATCTTGTTGGGTGTCGTGCACTGATGGTTGTAGTTGTTCATTCATCATCAGCCATCAGGGCCGGCCCAAGCATCACCATACGGCTGCTTCTCAGAAAATCGGGATAGCCCCAAATGGTGACAAACATTAGTGACACTATAAATGGTTGGTTTGTCACTATAGAATAGGGGTACCCCCAAATCATCTAAGATTCATCATGTATAGTGACAAACTCACCGTTCTTTGGGTTCCCAATGGCTGAAGAAAGCACCATAGAGTCCTGGAATCTCCACCAGGTGTTGGTGAGGATGGACTACACCTTCACCGATAGCGAGCCCAGTAACTTGGCAACATGGAGAGAGCTACCCATGACGGGATGGTTCATGCGAAAAAATTGACCTGGGAAACGCCTATGGTGGATGGTTGTAAGTAGGGTTATGTAAGGATTATTGGGGTTGTGGAAAACCAGAGTTATAACCATAACTAGGAGAATATTAGGATTATTGAACTACTGTATATGGTGTGCAAAGGGTGTTTTCATTGTGCCCCCGGTTTGGTTGGCATGCCGATCTTCGCCCACAAGAAGTTATAGATACAAAGTGCACCCCATGCAAATGGTACAATCACATCACCTGGTTTACCAAGCAGATGTTATGACCAGAGGTCTAATCAGATATCACACCTTTAAATACATATTACACACACACACATATATATATATATACATAAATAGATATATTTTTGTATCCTGATAGTCAATGATACTGGTTGGTGCAAACCACTGGCGTTAGTGACTACTCCTCTGCAACAATGCTACCCGGTTGAAAATCCAACGCGTCTAACACCGCCTGGTTGGGATTCTCCCATCCTTTGCAAGTTGGATTTCAATCATCGTAGCAGCCGTTGGAGTTCTAGACCAGCAAGTTGTTGGTGGCCATGGCGTTTCGGAGTTCCCCTCATCGCTTTGGCATGACATTCCACAACTTCAGTCCTTGAAACCGATGATACGCCCAGATAATGGAAAATGATCTTGAAATTCCATGCCCAGATCATTCGGTATTTGTTGTAGAATCATTATCCACTGTTACGCTTAATCATCCTATTGGCTATGATCCCACATGGCTATGATCGTCGGCTAAGATCCCCCATTGACCATGATGATCCACTATTGGCTTTAATGACAGATCCATATTAACAAACCACCTCCAGTTAACCTGAAACAGCTGGTGATTTACCATTAAATAAGGGGCCTTTTCATACGGATCTGACACTATACACTTACAGTATACTCCGAAAGGTTTGATAGCCCATGACTACAAACCCAATCATCAAATAGTGGGGTGTATAAATACGGATCTACGATTAAACCACTTAGCCTTTATTAACACTAGGCTTAGTGGATAGAAATCAATACGGATCTATATAACATTAACCACAATGAAGCCTAGTTCATTATCCACCTTGCGCCTAGTTCTCCCTGTGCCCAGGTAGCACCACCACCACTCCAGCAGATCGTGGGAAAACCCAGTGGTCCCGACGGTGGAGGGTGGTGACGGTTACGCCATGGAAGTGATCAGTTCAATGGTCATCGATTAGGTGCTTCATGCTTGATGATGATTTGTCCAATGCTTTAGATGTTTACTATTGGATGATGCTTGCGCATGGCGATTGTAAAGGTGAATCTCGGTTGCTGGTGGGTTGGTGGTTCTCAATCATTGCCAGTGGTGTTTCAATCAGTTGAAGATCAAAATTAGGACACATGAAGCCACCACCGTAGGGATCTGACAACTATGGACGGTAACACAGCGTATTTTTTGGGATGGCGCAACCAGCCACCGATCAGCTTAGAGTTTCACTTAAAAAAGATGCTCCCATAGTTGTGTAACCATCCTATCCCACCCTCCACAAATACCCATCTGGTTTCTCAAAATGAGGGTACGCCCACCCAGATCATCCAATTCTGATCATTTGTAGTAATTAGCCATACATTTTGCAGGCTCTCTATTTAAAAAAAACTCACAGAGTTGGTATATCCCCTAACTTTGTTGCTTGTTATCCCCTGTGAGATCAACCATTGTCAAAAATACACCCATCACTATCAGTATAGTAGTTGTTTAATCATCGTTGTTGGTGATGATCCCTTATTCATTCCTATAATCTTGCAAACAATTGAACTACCCTAAAATTATAGTGGCCCTATTAACTATTTAACTAGCTACATCAACTATAGATCAGCTATATGAACTATTAATCAGCCATTGACCACTAGCTATATTAACCATTAATCAACAACTATGAACCAGCTATATTAGCTATTAATCAGCAATATTAACTAGTAATCAGCCACTGACCAATGTAATCCCAGCAGATACAACGGCTCGGTTTGTTCCGGGAACGGCTGGGCTTGGGATCTCTGGCGAGGAATGTTGCTCCATGGGCACATGGGTTCGGGCACCCGGAGACGAGCTGTGGAACTACAAAGGGTGGTGAATTAGTGGTGGCTAACTGATGGTCAGCTATGGCTGGTAGTGGTGAACTATAGCTATAGGCTCTAGTCAACTGTAGCTATAGGCTATAGTCAACTATATATTTTTGGTAAAGCGTTATCATTTTCTGTAGTTGCCATAGTTGATAGTGCTTCGGTATGGGAAATAACAGCAAACAAAAGCAGCTGGTTGGTGGTTGGTTTCACATTTCTTGATCGTTGATGACTTCGGAACGGTTGATGAGATATGGGTGTTTCTCAAAATAGGGGACCCAGAAATCCTTGTTATCAACCAGTTTGAATAACAAACCATCCATTTTTGGGGGTCCCCGATTTGAGAAACCACCATATTCAGAAGGGTGAAAGCACTAAGCTGTAGGTTGCCTATGTGATCACTCTCGTAGGATGTCAAGTTGGCAGATGCTGCTGGCCTGAGATCCTGGCAGATTCCAAGGGCTGGGCCTGGGGCAATCTCCTGCTGCAGAGAAGTGATACACAAGCAGCAACTTGGGATATGACTGTGGGTCAGTTCACCCTTACCGCTGGATCTCCTATCATTAACCATTGTTTTCCCTATTATTGTTGGTTATTATCCCCAATAATTGGTGGGTTAATATTGATCCATAGCCATATGATGATGGCAATGAAGATGACAATGATGAAGAAGAATAGGATAATGTCAGGCGACCATTTGGAAAGCAGCAACGCATATAGCGAGAGATCAGATGGGTCAATCACCCACCGGGTCTGTCCACAAATTGGGAGGCAGCCCTTCCCCCATCACTGGATACCACATCCCCAACATAGAAATTGGGTCAACACCACCCAGGGGTTCGTCAGATGATGGGGGTGTATATTGGGAAGGGACTACCCAACAAATTACAATGAAGCAGCTAAACCACACCAATCTGCACAGAGTTGCCTTTTCGCCCACATGTTTTCAATGAAACTCCGTCTACATGGTGGTTTCTCAAAATAGGGAACCCAAAAAATGGATGGTTGATTAGAAACAATGGTCAAAAACAGATGATTTGGGGGTCGCCTATTTTGAGAAACCACCACATGTCACTTTCAGATGCAGTCCACAACCAAAACAAACGCTTTTGCCTCCCGGGAAACGGCATTCTTTGACGGTCCGCAACCCTCTTCGTTTTCCAGGGCCAGGACCTTTTCAGGGTCCAATCGCCAACTTGGGAGTTTGATGTTTCATTCTCGTGACCATAATATATATAGCTAACCACTGGATCATCATGAATCATCAAATAAGTGTCATGTGACTATCATGAGCCAATGTGAAGTGATCATCAACCGCGATCAAGGGGTTAACCATCATATCAACAATCCTTGATCGTTTATTGTTAGCAAGGTTAGTCAAGGTCAAAGATCAACCAACATCAATTGCCATGAAACAACTGTGTAGGTTAGAACTCTTACCCACAAGTGGCAACCCTCATGAAGGGTGAACGTCGGTAAACATCTGCTCAGGTGGGAATGGTATTGAGTTCCAAATGCCTACGCACATGAAGATCGAATCCAGAAAGGCCACCCGCTCCCTCAGATTGGTGGTGATGGCCGGGGGAATGCTGTGGCAAGGGGAAAGCACTAACTCCACATGAGGATGGGTAATCACTGGTTGATGATTCGGTGGATGATCATGATGATTACAGTAGTTTTTCACTGTTTTTTTGATGGTTGATTGCTTTCTGGTTAAGCAATCAGTTGGTGAACCATGCCAATGCTCTAATTCATGGTTAAGAATCAGCTTGATCTTCATGAGGGGCAGGTTTCAACTTGGCCAACGACGACGTTTAGTGCCCGTCATGCCACGGCATTCTTCGGGGTCAATGTGCTGGTGCCGCAGCCAGCATGAGCCTGCCAGGACTCATGGGTTGCGTTCGCTTGGGTGGCCTGCAAGTCTCTGGTGGTGCCTCAGCATGGGATTGGGAAGCTTGGGATCATGGCGCCACGAAAACCTGGGGACTCGTGAGATCCACCAGCAGCTGAATTCATGGCTGCCGAATTCAGCCGGAAGAGCTCCACATTATCGTTGAAAAATCTCGTGGGTCCCCCGATCGGCGTCGTTCATGGCTGCAGCGTTTCGTAGAACCCTGTGCTTGGTCATTGTTATTGGAAGATTGCTGGCTTATCTTGGGGTTGAAGCCATCACCAAAACATAAGCTTGGAACATTGGGCACCCTCGACCTCCTGGCTTTCCTTCGTATCAATTGAGGAATGTCACACAGTCGGTCGGTTAGTCACCGCGATTGCTTGTGCAACGAGTTAATTACGCTGCACGGCGCATATGGCTTCACTAAAACCCATGGCGAGCATAGTCTAGTTATAGTTAAGTTATGTTCTATAGCTATTTTTGTCTGAATTGATCATAAACGATCATTAATTGATTCTACAAGGGCTTTCGACACTGTTCTATCATCAATGATTATCAGGCGTACGGTCTTGAAAGATGGTCCCCAAACAAAGCCACGTTCATGGCAATAGCAGAGCAACACACCATGAAACGCACCATAACCATGACCAGGGGCGGCCTCAAAGCTGAGGAACCCCCTGAAACATCCATCTTGGGCTTGGGATTTTGGAACACTTCCGAGTTGCAGGCCATACGGTGACCACTGAAAGAGATGGCGCACTTGCTCATGGGTGTTTCTCCAGTCATATGGTGGTTTCTTAAAATGGGGGTACCCCAAAAATGGTTAGTTATTACTAGAAATGATTTTACATGGATGATTTAGGCGTGCCCCTGTTTCGAGAAACACCCATATATGTGGGGGGTACCCCAGTTACAGTATCATCCTTTACAAACCATTTATAGTGATAAGTTTCAACCATAACTTTCAGGGTCCCTAAACTCGCTTGAGAAACCACCAGACAAAGCCCAGGATTTGTGGCTTGAATATTGCGAGCTGCGGGGTCTGGTCCACATTGGAGAATGGAAATCCTGGTTCCTTGGATGGCGCCGAGCTGTATACTCGGGCGGCTCCTGAAAATAACGTGCTTGGATTCGTTGGCAAACCATAAGTACCCAGTATTTTCTTGCATTTTCTTATGTTTGAAGTACTGTACTAAACATCAGAATGTTTTTGGGGTTTGGGATGCCCTTGTTTATAGGCAGCCATGCAAACCTGCAGGCCAGTAGACTGATTCGACCATGATGACGTCCATAATTCATTTACTGTCCATAATTTATTTACTGAGTGAGGTCCAGCATTATTTTGGTGATTGATCCATAGTCCATAATGAAAATTCAATAGTCCATATCACTATTACTAAGTGAGGTCCAGTCATAAGTGAGGTCCAATCATATTACTAAGTTAGATTTTTGGACCAGTCATACCATATTACTAGTCGTCCATCCATATCGACTGCTGATCTCACGACCATTGCCATCGATGCCAGGCCTGAGAGTTGATGTACCCCGACCCAAGGAGACCCATGTGCCAAGCTCTTCCCCCGTGATTGTGGGAGCGTAAAGAAGAAGTGGTGAGCATGGATCTACGCATCATATATGCATCTAAAGATGTATATTGTATACCAGTACACCATGGATGTGTATATAACTATAAATATAAATCAATACATGTATATATATATATATATATACTATCATATATGTAGATGTATCCAATGTTCCCTGCCATGACTAAGACTCATCAATATCGTGCAGGCCTGGTTGGCAATACTAATCTTATGAAGGAAATTGCGAGCTGCCCCGGTGTTTGAGCTGGGAAATCATGGCAGCTATTTGAATTGCTCAAGTGGCTGCAGTTTTTGTGGTTATGCAGCAATGCCTGAACTGCTTGGTGGGCTGGTTTTAAACACTTTTTATTAACAAATGGTTGGTTGACTTGCAGATCTTTTTCGTGACGGGGTGGTTCAACCACCAGCCAGTTCAGATTGGTTCACCTTGCTGAATATGGATGGCAGTTGGAACAGATATGAGCAAGTTCGCTTGTTTGCAATCTATTGCCTGCAGTTACTGATGCCACCATCAGATACCATCACCCCAGTTTGGTCCAATGACTAGGCCGGCCATGGCAGCAGTTACTTGGACCATCTTGGACCAGGTATCTGATGGGCTATCTGATGGTGCCACTGGTGCCATGGCTCAGGTTTCAAGTGCACAACTTGATGCGAGCCCTTTTGGCCGGCGCTTGGCACCAGGGGGGTTCTTGGAATCGCCGGTTGGAACGGGTGAAGGTTGAGCTCGACCACAAGATTGAGTGCCTCATATGGTGATGACTGGTGAACCTAACTGGTGAGGAAGGTGAAAAAGTGCCCACAGGTGCCCAAATGTCAAAGGTGGCGCTTCCAATCACAACCCAGCTACCGGGCTACCACTGTGAAGCAACCTGGGGATTCGGCGATCGCTGAAAGATGCAACTCAACAAACGTTCACAGAGACGTGAAGTCCAGTTCGCTGTGAACCCATGGATTGACCGAACCATTGTGACGTGCATGGTGAAGCAGGTACAGTACCTTCTGAGTTGGTACTGAAACTGGCTGTGTTGGTTGGGAGGGAGCTAAAGATTGAGGGGGTATCCCGCTCTACCCTTCTAACGGCGGGGAGCGGTTTGGAGCTACCAGGGGTGGTGTGCCCAAGTGGTAGGAAAGAGGCGGCCTCAAACATCATCCCTGCCATCACTGGGGAGGACACTGCCACCATACCTCACGCTGCATGGGCGCCAGTCGAAGCATTTGACTCTTCTCCTTGTGGGGTGCTTGAATCATCATCGCAGTAGGTGTGTAGTGTCCATGCTTTGAAATGGTTTCAAGCCAACAGTGGGAAAGCCTAGGAGCCACAGATGGATTTGTCATGGTTTGTCCATGGTGCACCCCGCTCTTGACCCCCCATGATTGGTGGTTTCCCATGGTTTTCCCATGGCAAATGGCCACATTTTGTTGGTGCCACCGTGGACATAATCCATGGGACGAGCATGAGCTTGCCACAGCCGAGGATCATCTGGCCAGATAGCACGCCCATTCTCCTATGTTGCTTGGCACTGGTTGGCGGCTCCCGTTGTTTTTTTGGTCTAAAGAATCAACCCAACAGATTCTCATTACTTAACAGCTATGATATATCATGCATTTAGTCATGAACCGAAGTCGACACAGTTTACCATTACTTCACATTCACCACAAGCAGCGCTCAAGTTTGGCTGAATAGGAACGGCACAAGATTCACCAGGGCTACGTGTTGTTGTGACCAGGGTTTCTGCTGGCATCGCACCCTGGGGCTGTCCCAGCCGTTGAGTGTTTGTGCCATCTCTGGAGGGTTACCTTCATCCACTAGATCATTCATAAAGATATTAGCTACGCTTGGTTGGCTTAGAAACTGTGTAGACCAAGTTGCTTAATTGGCTTAGAAACTGTATAAATCAAGTTACAACTGAGGCGCAGCAGGGCACCAGATTGTGAGCCTTTCTTGTTGCAGTCAACTCAAGGGGACACATACGGTTCCTGCAGGGTTGTTGGTTGCAATCAAGCAGGCATTTTACCGATGCAGGATGAATGGCTTTGAACACATAGCTGGTGTGTTGCAGACTCAAAGGCTTGCTTAGGTTGAAGCTACTTGTGCTATGACATGTTGATCAGTTACCACTTGGGGATTGTCAACGACCCGGTTACCTTGACTCAGCTGAGTCGAAACGTAGCCGCTGAGTTTTGACCATGTGGAGGACCGCATCCTGGTTCGGGTAGACCCTGACAGACAGGAATCATGAGACAATGATGGTATGTTCGAGATTGACTGGTTGGTGGTTTGGTTGACATTTTTTGTTTTCCGTAGTAATTATCAACAAATGATTGGTTGACTTGCGCATATTTTTCATGACGGGGTGGTTCAACCACCAACCAGTTGATGGTTTCCTTGCTGGCTAGGTCTCACGTTCGTTGCTCCAGCTGCCCTCAGGTGGAGTCTTTTTGTACTGGGCCCGTTTGCTCAACGCATACACGCTCACCCAGTGCGCAGACGTTTGATATCATTTGATTGCGGTCAGGGGGAAATCAGTGCATGATGATGGATGTTGATGGGTATTGATGGATGATTTTGGATGAATATACAAGAAGATGATGATGAGGACAAAGGAAACGGCGATTGCGATGATGGATCGGAACGACCACAGTCTCAATGGCTAGGAAGATGAAATATGTTGCAACGACCGTTATGACCACATTATAGATGATGACAACTATCATGATGACCACGATGCTGATTATGATAGTGTCCAATGGTGTTCATGCCGGTTATGCCAACGTTGATCCAAATAATATCCAACCGCATGCACCTTTGGGTAAACCCATGCTTCGTAGTGTATTGAAGCGCCTTTACAGTACCGAATCTGACTCTGGGTCAAAGCCCAGTTCATGACCATGAACAGGCAACTCAAAATGTCTCTTTATTAAGCAGTATACAGAAAGTCATAATGGACCAAATCATTGCATAATCATCAAACGGAGATTTGAAAAAGTAAAAAGCATTGGTCCTATTTTCAAACAAGCAATACCTGAGGAACAAACAAACAGCCAAGAAAAGCCGGTCTGTGTTTTTCATTTTTGATTTTTGTTTTACAACTTCATTGAACTTGCCTCGATCCAATATCGTATATTGATTAACAGGATCACTTACTCAGCCACTGCGTATGGGGGAGAGTTGTCCTTTACTCCTCTTGCTGCGTGCAATCGTTGGTGCAAATCCACATGTTTTCCAACTGTTCTCTTCAGAGCTCCCCTCCTCAGATCTCTTTTAGTTTCATCCGCTGGTTGTTGTCGTCCGCTTTGCAACTGTAAGGGTCCCAGCACCAGCCATGGCACGAGGTACATCGGAGAAGAGTTGCTTCCCATCATTGATCTGGCGAGTGGCTTGGCCAAAAAGAGGGCTGACGGTCAGATTGATTATTGACCGTGGCAAAGTAGATATTTTTGCTAATCATTAAGAGGATTGGGCTACGGTAGTTAATCATCAAAGCAAATAATTGTAGATGATGACTGGGCTATGCGCATCCCATCATTGTCTTTTTTTCCATCAGTTGTTGTAGGTTATTCCCAGTAATCATTCATGACCGTCAACATTGTTTTTTGCAGTGACACAGAATTATGATATCTCATGATGTCTCAAATCACTCTTGGAAGCGTGAAGAACATAACATACAATGACCATCAATGACCTATGTTTGATAGTTTGATGCAATCATGAACTACAGTATTTGTTTCTTCAGTAGTCGCCATCCTGACCTGTGCAAACTGAGTTGCTAGTCTCATTGTTTACGATATTCTGCCATGGTTGAACGTTTGATGGGCTTCAAGCCGCGATTTTCTGTTTGTCGTAGTTAACATTCCATGACTTGGGAACTTCCCAGATTGGCCAAGTCTTTCGTTTTTTTTTCCCATGCAGTGTGTCTTGGAAGTATAAAGGACAGAGGCTTATCAAACACTAGCATCCCCAAACTTATATAAGTATATCAGTTTTCCAAATTGTTTTCCTTCAGGTTTTTCAAATGAGCAACTGATATCATTCGTGGAAAAGGGAAAAGGAAAAAATCCGGACAATCCGTTAGCACTCGCAGCCCTCAGGCGGTTTGGGCCCATCGCTTTTTGTGACCTTCATCGCTTTTGGAGCATTCACCCATGCCTTCTACCTGGTGAGAAAGTCTGCGCAGGTGTTGGGAGTGGTGGCAGGAGTTGAAGAGGGGATGAATGGCTGCCGCATTTCACGATGTTAATGAAGAGGTTTGTAAACTCTCAATAATAATAATAGTTGGTAGTCAATAGTTGGTAGCAATTTATCGTGGATTGATCGATATTCAGCAGTGGTGTTGACTTTGCATGTATTCATACTTATGATGTCGGATACCTGCCATGGTGTGTATGCAATGCAGGGTGGCTTGGATTTCAGAAGAATACACGTACGATAAAGGTTTATCAAAAACCATTGCCGGCTTTTGGTTTCTGAAAGTCAACCCTCACCCACCATTATCATGTTGAGCCTAAATTAACTACTGTCCGTATACAACCATTTCTACATTTGTTAAGCCACTATGAACTTCCAAGATGCCATAATCAACTAGCAAATGCCATCATCAACTGTGAGCCAACAATCATCACTGAACCATGATTCATTATGGACTAACCAGCATTACCATCAATTTGCCATCATGAACCAGGATCAGCGATTATTGGCCATGATCAGCCACTTTTAGTCATGCATTAACCCGTTGTATATAGCCATTGTCAATTGTTAATTATCCACTATTTACGATTATTGCACAATTGTGCAACCAGTACAGAGCCTTGATACAACCACTATATACCCACAAACGATGATAAACCCACTTCCCTTATATAACCACTAATATCATATGATACCCTATTTTATCATATTATTGTATTTTATTCAAAAATAGCCTTCATAATTGCAAGCATGGTTATTCATCAGCCACAAACATCAAGTAACATCAACCATATGGCTGTTTCCAAAATAGGGCTACCCCCAAATCATCCACTAGTAGTCATTTACAGTAATAACCAGCCATAACTTTGGGGGCACCCCCCATTTTGGGAAACCACCATATAAACAAAAACGGCCATGATCCAGCGCACTATCAACCCTCTTCTCCGGTCCAGGCGCTGTGGCCACAAGTGTCCACGGACTCCTTCGCAGTGCTGATCACGGCTGCGCTGCCCGAGCGCGCGTCTGATGTGGGACCTATGGAGCCATGGGCGCGGAACGTGCTGGTGGCCATGGTGGATGAAGGGTTCTATGATTCATTCATTGATGGTCAATTGATGGTTGATGATGGTTCATGATAGGTAATAATGGTTGATGGTACTTGATAATGACTGTAATTTATTGATGGTCCATTCATGGTTGATGATGGTGAATATTGATGGATGATGGTTCATAGCGGTTCATGATAGTTCAGGATTACTAATCGTGAGTGGTTGATAGCGGTTAGGTGCGGTTACGAGTAATAGTTCATGGTCACCAAGCACTGAAGGCCAGCTATGAACAAGTGCTGACCAACAGGTTGTTGACTACTCTGCCATTCCTGGCCACAAAGAATTCTTCTCCTCCAGGAGTTCTACCTGGTGCTCATTGCCGTGCTCTTCTTCTCAGTTCTCATCATGAACGTTTTCATTGGCGTGATTTGCGTGCCTTGGATCCGCCTTCGCTGTGAGTATGCTGAGATTTTCCGGATCGCTGAAGTGCTGAGTTGATCGATGGTGATGTTAGCTTATGGATGGTCACTATGAACAAATGACTTTTTTCCTATGGGTTGAGCAGCAAAGATTGAAAGTGTCCACCAGTTCAAAACTATTACCAAACCACGAAACCTTATTTTCAACCATTAACCTACGCAATCATGAGGGTTCAATCACTTTTGCCCAAAGCCCTAGACATCGAAAAGGGCTACCAACGTGGCTCATTGGTCATTGATAGCATTTTTGGCTTCTTGGTATCTATGCTGGAAATATGTGTTAACTAAACTGAAATAGACAGTTGATTTTTCAAGCGTTTCCTGTAAGCAATTGTGATTTTCTGTTTGATGCACACAGAGCAATTGCATGCAACAAACAGTTGTTGTCTGGATGTCATGAGGGTTGTTGACACGCTTCAGGTGGGATGGGATTAATGAACACCACTATAAAAATCACAGTAATCATGATGATTGCGTGTTGTCACCAGTATCACTCTATTATCATGGATGATCATGGTTACCATCATTATCATTGTCAGCGTTTTCGTGACCACCACAACGATGATGACTACGATGATCCAGTACATATATGTGGCCATTATCACCTCCGCGTAAATTAGAGTCTTGTGATTCTTGTGATGATTTTGGGTGTTACCTTTCCCAACTATAGTCGGTGATTCTTATGATCAATGATTTGGGTGCTCCCTGAAATGATCGGGATGGTGACTCACCAGCACCAAAGATAACCATTGCCTGGCCAAAGATACCGTAGTAATTCATTGTAATTGGTGATTAGTTAGCAATCCGGCATTACTATCACTTAAATCATCAGTTTCTATCAGCCACTACCATCAGTTACTATGGTAATTCGGCATCATCAGTAATAATTGGATTGTTATTACTACTTGACCCATCCACGAGCAGTTCTCAGTTACCAATCATCATCATTTCTACAATCATCAACTGAATCAGTTCTCAACTGGCCAGTGGACTTGCCGAACACCACGCTACAGTGGCGACACGCAGCCCGCCCTGTGCACCTCACCGCGCCCCGTCCCTGGCGCCCCCGCTGCCATGGCGCGCCTCAGGAGCTGTACACCAGCGCGAAGGAGAACGCCAAGTTGGTCTTCAAGCGGCGCCGTGCGGAGAGCGACATGTGCCTCGGTATTTTTCGAAGCGTGCGGTGGGATGGGACGTTTTCAACGTTTTCTTGATGGCTTTTATAGGGGTTATAACCATTAATGAATAGAAGGTAATAATAGGGGTTCGTAGCCAACAAATATGGTTTTGAAAACATGGAGGTTTTGAGCTTGTCATAGGGGTTCACAAGCTGGTTAATGGTTGATACTAGAGGATAATAAGCAACAAGAATAGGGATATACCAATCATATGGTGGTTTCTTAATAGCTGGGGGCACCCCCCAAATCATCCAATAGTAGTCATTGATAGTAATAAACCATCCATAGCTTTGGGGTCCCCCATTTTCACAGAAATCACCACGTAGGAAAACCGTCAATCAGATACTTGCAGATACAAAGAAGTGCCAGGTATTTTGTATCGCTCGCTCTCCATTTGATTCTTGACATTTGCTTCAATGCCCTCCCTGACAGCATGGACGAAACATTGCCCGTGGAAAGGGCAGTTGCCTTCAGGCTCAGCACTGGAAGTCATCCTTGGCTGTGGAAATGTGTCGCCAACTTTTGATTCTCATTCCATACAGAAGATTCAAACAGATTCAAGATTTTTGCATCGCCAATTCTCAATGGTGGCACCAAGTTTGGGAGTTGCCCCAGAGCTCAGCACCCAAGTGTTGAGCTCAAAACAAGGATCACATTAAACCAAGCATGCCTAGGGATTGCCTACTAGGATTTGTGTTTCCCGGCATCAATGTTCAAGCTGCATATATAGGAGTTCCCCCCCTTTAACTATGGCTGATAATGGTTATACATGGTGAATGGGTGATAATTGATGATGATCATTGGGTTGTTGGTGGTTGGACACCACCCGGTCATGAACAAAACACGCATGTCAACCAACCAACCATAGCTGGTTTCATACATTTGGAAAAATAATGAATGTTTGAAAGCACCAGCCAGGTAAGTATCAATATTCACGATATTCATAAGTATTAATAAATATTCATGTGCAGTGAGAGGGTGCATATATGCATAGTATCATAGTTGTGTATATATATATATATGAATATATATATATATATTATATGCACATGCATACTGTGGCACATATACATATGTCATTGTATGTCTAGGTATGTTATTTTATGTGGATGGTGAATGATGGTGATGGTTCTACTGTGGTGCCTCGCTGGATCACATCACCTAAGGCTGTACCTCCTGCGTGCTCGCGTCATTCCATGTGCCTTGGCTACGCCTCGGAACCCGGCTGTGGCAGGGGCGAAGGTTGCTTGATTACTTGGTTTGTCACACGAGTCAGTTCAGCGAGCCAGTTTGTAAGTCATTAAGCCACTGAGCTAATGTCACTGATGTCAATGTCAAGAATTCCATGAGTTGATTAGTTGGTTAGTTCAGTAGTTGGTTCATTACTAGAGTACGAATGAGGTGGGTATATTGGTTTGTTACTTGCGTGGTTCGCTGCAATGCGCGGCAATTTTACACATCTTCAGGAAACCAGCACGATCAATAACCAGCCGCAGCAAGTTGCAATGCAGACATCCGTTGGGTCTGGTTTAGAGCGACCCTGTCACACGAATTTCCGGTATATAGTCTTGGGCGTACCAAGGCATTCTTATCCAGGCTGGCTGACAATATAGTCACGACAAAGTCACTGCTATAAATGACCAAACTAGCTTTTGCTAGGATGTTCGCCGAGCCATTTTTGGCGTGGTGAAAATTCACCCACAACCATAGACACATCTATACAGATGTACATGTGCATGTATACAGTGCATATGTACGGACAGACATGCAGAGAGACACATGGACACATACACAGATACACACACACACACATGCATGCAGAGACACGCAAACACCCAAAACATGTGCTTCTGTATTTCTGTCTGTTGGATTGTTGTAACTCAAGATATCGCAATAGCAAATGCTTAACGATGGTTAAGCATAGTTAATCGTGATCCATAATAGTTGATAAGAGATACAAATTGATGAATGGCTGACACTGATTATAGCCGGATACCATGGTGGTTCCATCACCAGGTTACTGTTGTTGTGGTTTCCAAGCGTCAAGCTCCGCCCTTGTTGCCCAAACGGGCGGCGCCTGAGGCCATTATTTTAGTTCCGAAGTTGCCTTTGGAATCATGATGGGCGCAGGCCTAGTCCCACAGGGCGAAACCGGGCCGGTTCCGGCAGCAAGCGCACGCTTGCTGGAGAGACGGTTGCTGACTGTAGCAATTGCGATGAGATTAATATGCATTAAGGTTTGCAATCCACAGATATATCCTGATGGCTAATGGGATTTTGCAACGTTGATTCATGTTGATTCTCTCCGTTGTCAACGTTGGAACGCTTAGTGGCGGATATCGCTCATAGTCCGCTAACTACCCTGAAGGTAAGTGACTTACAGGTAAGGACCATGGATGGTCCACAGAAGGAATTGATCTGAACGGATCTCCCTACCCATTGCCGTTGACTCAATGTTGCGGTGGATGAGCCTTGAAGGGCGGCGTCCCTGCCGGTTCGGCTGGCATTCGTCTTTTCGGTTGTTGTGATCCGTAGAGCCAATTTTTGTGGTCAGACGTTGCAGGGGTTCTGCTGCCCGGTCATTTCTGTCCACTACTGTGGAGGTAATTCTGATCAGTTTTCAACCAATTAGTACCTCTGGGGCTCAAAATTATTAACACTCCAAGCCATTGATGGGGGAAACGCACTGAGGCCAGGATGATCACTTGTGACTCTTTGGTGTCCTATGGTGTCCTGTTATATCCTGTTGTTGTCTAAATGGGGGTTTCTCAAAATAGGGAGCCCCCAAAATGGCTGGTTTATTACTATATACGGTTAATACTGGATGATTTGGGGGTCCGCTACTTTGAGAAACCACCAAATGACTAATAATGGCGATGAATGGTTAATAGTGGTGATCATGGATGGTTGAACT
Source organism: Symbiodinium kawagutii (assembly GCA_009767595.1). NCBI lineage: Eukaryota > Dinophyceae > Suessiales > Symbiodiniaceae > Symbiodinium > Symbiodinium kawagutii. The sequence goes on along the minus strand of VSDK01028537.1, from coordinate 64,456 downwards.
GCCAGGCATATGACCATCATTTGCCACGACTCTTAGCCAGCAAGATCCAGTAGGTATGGTTCATGATAGTTGATCATTGAAACATATAGGGTTTTCTCCAAATAAGGGACCCCCAAAAATGGTTGGCGTATCACTATACATCCCTGTAAATGGTTAATATAGTGTATTGATCACTATATATCACTATAAATGGTTAATATCTTGGATGATTTGGAGGGGCCCCCTATAGCTTGAGAAACCACCATGTGGAGGTGAACGATCATTTCTTAGGCCTTCACTTTGGTTGCCCGGCCGCCAGGAGCAGTGGCACTCTGTATTCAGGCGCGGCGGATGGGACGTGTCTGGTAGCATAGCTGTTACCTCGTTGAGTTTCGAACAGAATACTCTCCGGTGAACTAACATGAGAATAGAAAATCCACCATAAATGGATGATTTCCCAGCTTCTTCCTGACAAACTGGTGGATTGTCCATTGCCATGTCTGTTCACCAGAGGGTATCAACAAACATATCTACGTGTGGTATACACATCATCCTTACACGCATAATACACACACATGCACACACACAGAATATGAATACAAATTAACCATATTTGTACATAACTATATGCATATACGCGGGAGCGTTGGATGCTGTTGTTTCCAAATATTCAATGAACATCACAGATTTGGCGATCTGCATGTTGTGACCCTCACTACGGCATGCTACTTGCGAGATGAGGGTACAACCCAGAAACAAAAGTCGACTTTTCAAGACTTGGCTATGGGTCAATATTAATCAACCAATTTCATGGGGGATAACGACCGACAATAATGAGGGAAACAATGGTTGATGATAGGGGAACCAGGGGTACGGGATTTTGTCCCACAACCAATCGAAAAATCACTCTTAGATACTCTTAGATACTCTGAGGCAAATCTGATAGTATGTACATTAGCTCTGTCAACAGTATCTATGAATAGTATCTCCTAGATACATTATGCTCAGTAAAACCCATGTGATCAGACCCTTGGAGAGTTGTATCTGGGAAGAATTTCCATCTCCACGACTCCTGGTGGCTTATCGTGGTTCTACTGGGTGGAAAAACAAGCGGCAAGCCTCAAACCTTCTTTGACTTGGAAACTAGGCAGCCAAGCATCGTTGACTTGTAAAGTTCGAAACTTTCGGACATGTCTTGAGTAGTCATCCAAGTTCCATTCAGAACAAAAATGGGACTTGGGCATCTCTTTGATTATATAAAAGGCACTGAATGAATAACTGCAAACAGCTGTGTTTTCAAATACTCAACTCAAGTATTCTCTCTTTACAGACTTTGTAAGCCGTGCACCCATTGACACCATCAAACTTCGAACGGGCCAGCGCGCTTGCGCGGAAGCTGCACTTTTGTCAATGGCTGCTGGTCACCAAGGTTTTGGAAAATTGGTTCTGGGGTGGGTTCTACTAGTTGGATAAGCAGCACACCATATGGTTGCTTCTCAAAATAGGGAACCCCCAAAAATGGTTGGTTTATTACCACACATGACTAATATTGTGGATGATTTGGGGGTACCCCTATGGCTTGAGAAACCACGATATGGACAGCAGCAAGGATACATCTGAACAGAAAGGCACTGCTCGCTTCACTCAGGGGTGCTGTTTGCCGTCAGATCTGGTAGCCATCCCCAGCACCCAGCCACTGCGCTGTCGCTGCAGGTGTACTGCTTCATGGATCACTCCTTCAAGGGATGGGTGTCTCGGTACGCGCTTGGCCACCAACGAAGAATGAGGATAGCAAGCACCCAAGAATCATGGGGACGCCAACAACGGGGTGCTAGTCATGGGGGAGATCAGCCTGCCCACAACGGCAGGGTTTCGGCATGGTTTCGGCATGGTTTATTTGTTGATCATTTTCAAAAACATTCATTTTCTCTGCATTTTTTGTCACCACGGGATAGACCATAAGCAACATTGATTGAGCAACAATGCCGACAGATGGGACCAAAACCATTTGTTTTTATTAGCCCTATAATCAAGAATGGCTGATTGAAACACTGCTTTCCCTGTTTTGGAACGGGGTTGAAGCGCAAGGCAGCTTTCTCGTGATCTGATATGCTCGCGTTGCTGTGACTTTCCTGCTGGAGAATTTGTATGACAAGACAGTTGTGGCATCCCAAATCCAGTGAAACAAAAGCAACACACCCCAGGGAATAGCTTTTGTTTCAATGGAATGATTTTTGCCCGGTAGAATTGACCTGCTAGATGTTAACAGGGTAAACCAGTGATGACTCGGAGGAAGCCAATCCAAGGAGAATTGGAACATTCATACCCTGTATTTCTATTGTAGGCAGACCCGAAGAGTGGTGGGATGGTGGAAAATATGACATGATAGACATGTAGCTGCGTACACAAATCAATGCCCATACGTCCTATATATGTGTCTACATTCAGATTTGTTTGCTGTATATTTATGATCACAAAAAGAGACACATAAGGAAGTACACTGAAATGCACATGTCTATAAACGTATATTGATTGGGTTTCGAACTGCCAAATGAAATTCGGCCCGTGCATTGAGGTCTTTTGGCCGTTCCTGGTGTGTCAAGTGACCATTGTGCTCATGGGTGGCTTGGCCTTAGCAACGGACGTGTGGGCCCCAAACGAAGCTGGAACTCTGATCGAAATGTGGGGCCATCCAGAGGCCATCCAGGGTCCATCCAATGGCCACGCCGGGCCAGGCACATACCAGCAATGGATCCAATGGTTAGGGATATTGATATAGCAACTAACTTGGAAGGGTTCATGCTTAGGGTATATAGCAAGGGATCCAATACTTAATGTTAACAGTTTGGCATATAGCCCAATAGCTGGGGATCCAATAGCAATGGAGTTTCACCAATTTGGCGATGCTTGGGAAGCCAACAAAAATTGGGATGAAACTCTGAGGTTACAATAGCAATGCCGTTTACGTGGTGATTGATCTGGTTCCATGATTGAGTACCTCCACAGTTGGCTGGTTTCCCTATTAAAAGGTACCCGCTATTTGTGGATACAGAGTTTGCTGTACGGTTTATTTGACGGCAGTCATCTTCAAGTTTCACGTGGAGCTAAGAAACAAATCCGAAAACCACAAACTACCCACCCACTGTTTACTGATACACCATGATAGGCTAGACCCATAGATCGCTACCAGGATGGTACATCCATCTACTGTTCGGCTGGGGATTCGGAACGCATCGCAGCCGAGGTTTCCAGCAGCCGGACAAGCCATGGATACGTCGCCCAGCAACGGAGTGGGGGGCCAGCGTTTCTGTAGCTGTGGGAGCAGAATGTCCAGAGCTAGCTATGGTAATACCTGGTAGCTATGGGAAGTTGATGGAATTTGTTCAGATATTACTGAATAGGTATTATCTAGCTAGTGTTATAGCTAAACATTATATAGATGGGAATTTTGTTTAGCTATTCAATCTAGTGTTAAGCATAGTTTAGATATTGTTTAGTAGCTAGTGTTTCGTAATGTTTCGGGAAGGGAGATCCGTCGTTTTTTTTGAGGGGCCTCAGTTGCTGTACCCGTTCTATGATGATGATGCCTATGATCATACAAATTAGGTTTAGAGCCGGTAGTTTGTTGTTCCCTTGTCCTCAGAGCTTTCAGAAACCAGTAAAGCAGCAATATCAGCTCACATTGCGGAAATTTCACTTATGTATTTGGTTGCCATGCATTGAGCCTCATTTGACCAATACTTAGCCATCAGTTCACCATCCACAAACCCATCCGTTGACCTGTTAGTGAGCTCCACCGTTCTGGTTTTTAGGCTTTCTTTTAGCTGGAGCCCATGGCACCGGTGTGCGCGCCGGTGTAGCCATGGGCCCAGAGATGGTGATGTTTTTTTTTTTTTTATAGCCAATGGTGATTCAACCTCATGGACAACGGAAAACGGAGAATGCTTGCAAGACAAATTTGTCAAAACTGATGAGATCCAATCAGTAGTCAAGCATCAATGGATATGGCAACTCTGACCATTCAGGATGCAGTAGTCCAGGGTCAAGTCAGCGAGGTCGACCACAAGTGTTACAAGTGGTGACAGTAGTCACTTGAGGATGAACACAGGATTCTGGAAGAACCTGTCAAAAAACCATCCATGCTACTGAAGTCATTCATGCGAACAACAAGTAATATAACTTAGTGTTCATGCATGATTACTTCAAGTATTCTTTGACCAACTGGCTTTGAATAGATCTGTGGTTGACAACGATGGGCAACCCTCAACAATTGCTACGCATCGATCAATACAGATTGTACACACTTATGCAGAGGGGGTTCCCACACAACTGGTTCAACTATTGGACTAGGCATTTTGTACTGAAGAGTGTTGGAGACTTCATGATCAATACCTGTAGCATGACTATTGAGCATTGCTATACATGGCTCTTGTCTAGATCTGACTCGATCTCTGACCAAGGTAAACAATGGGATCCGAGCATGCCACCCCACTACCTGTGGTTTTGCAAGCAGAAGGATGGGCCCGTTGGCCTGTTGTCCAGCTGCACCAGATAACCCCGGTGGTGAGTGTGAACCTCTGTAAACATCAGACGCTTCTGCGATCATTTTGATGGGTCAAGACAAAGGATAAGTGACATCAGCAGACATGGCGAAGCAGATGCAGTAGTTGCTAACCATTGACAAATATAAAACCATTTATGGCCAACAATGGAGCCAATAGTGTTTGATAAGTGATTCATGATGGCAAAGCAATGGTTATTCATTGTCAACATGGAATTCACCATTGTTGTTGACTGCCTAACAATGGGGACTAATGATCAGGATAAGAAGAGTGAACCATAGCTAGTCGTGGACAATATCTGCATGCGGCTAGTATACATGTCTATCTAAACCAGACGAACAGAATGCTATGACTGAGGAGCCTTTACGCCAAATTTCTGGTAACCCGCAAACCCGCGTTATTTTTCGTGGATTTCTTCCAACCAATGACTGTGTTGCGACCCCACCGCAAGAATCACAGCAACAGTTGGGCTGGGTACAGCAACAATCTCCTGCGCTTGATGATGCATCGACGACCAGTGTGCCACACAACCTTCAACGAACAAACTCACAGCGATCCAAATACCAATGAGATCCAATGAGTTTGTTTAGCCATAAGTAATTACTGCTATTGGAAGAACTAGTGAACAGTTGTGATTTCGCAACAGTTGTGATTTCGCACCGGTTGTCAATAGTGGACAATTGTAGTCTGTAGTCTCAATAGCAATGGTGAGTGATGATGGTTGTTCAGACTGGTCGATAATGATGAGTTGATGTTGGTTGATAATCACGGGTTTTCCATCAATTCGTGGATGGTCATCTCGTTGGTTAAGAGGGATTTCTTCAACAACTATCCAGTGGCTGAGAATGGTTGATCATTGACATCAAGAAATGTGGATGGTCATTCAGTGCTTCAACAACCATCAAAAGCTGCAGCTTCAACAGGGCAACCAATGACCAAGCAGCGCTTGGCAGTGCCAACGGCTTGACCATGGCTCGACCTGACGACAGCTATCCCACAGTCTCCCGAAGAACACACGGAGCTGGGAAATCAGTCGCAATATTTGGGTTCTTTTGGGTAACTTGTTGGGTTTGCTATAACTGAGGAAAGGGATTGCATCATGAATCACGGTTAGTTGGCCTTGGAACAAAAACATCAGCAATCGCCATGACGAACCATTTGTGAACTATTGTAGATCAGGTATCATTCGCAATCAGTTCATGTATTAATTCGGAATTGTTTTGAACTGTTTTGATCACAATTAACTATCACCATTGGTGTCAGTGCCGAACCATTGTACCATTCGCACTTGTGAAGAACTCGGCGACTGTGAACAAATGTCCACCATCAACCAGTTCCATTTCATTTCTCAACCATTCACACGGTTCACCCTTCAAGCCATCATTACATTCACTCCGGTCACCATTAGCAATCAAATTTCGTAAGCAGGGTTCACCATGGTTATAAACCACAGCCATTCTTAGGTTTATTACCCATGACTCGTGATCAGTCATCATTGCTCACCACAGCATGTTTCATTCAGCGTGGTCTATCTCAAAAAATTGCTGATGACCGCAGTCGCAGCGCAGGTGCAGGAAGAAGATACCATCAACAAAGAGATTCATGGCAACTCGGCTTCAAGGGGCCATGATCACTGGGATGATGTTGCTAGTCGCTAGTAACTACAAAAATCGTCATCAATCCATTCACTGGTGATTAGAGCATGTATGAATTCAAATAGTATGACTAATCACGAATTACTCATTGTTATGAGTTATTAACCATTCATGAACCACCAACCATTGATATAGCTGGTTGGATCACCATACCCCATGACTTCCGTATGGGTGTTGAACGCCGCACCCATCATTTGCTGTGACCCTTGATTTGGTGGAACGATCGAGGGGTCCTGATTTGCCAAGGTCATCAATTGCATCCAGCATCCTTTGTGAATGAAACGGTGGTTTCTGTGATGTAATCTTTGATTGCTGCTGGTTGGTGGTTTGATTGACATTTTGTTTATTTTCCCAAATTTACTTAGTAACAAATGGTTGGTTGACAAGTATATTTTCATGACGGGGTTGTTTAATCATTAACCAGACTGAATAGGCTCCCATGATTTCCCGTGTCTCTTTTTTGAAGCCACGAGCCCTCTTTAAGACATGGTTCTATCCTTCAAGGTCCCCCAATTGATCACCGAATAGGCAACCAGTGACGCAAAGGGGTACGCTGGTGACGTTTAAAGCGGTTGACAATCCTTCCAGCTGCGCTGCGGGTTTCTCAAAATAGGGGGGCCCCCAGGTGTCATCCCATATTGACCGTTTATAGTAATAAACCATCCATTTTTGGAGTACCCCAATTTTGAGAAACCACCCATGTGTTTCTTGTTGTTAGCTGTGGAACCACAGCTTTCATGTCACTGTTGGTCGGTCCGGATCAATCGAACGATCGGTTTGTCTCATGATTCGCACTGGCTTTGACATGTGGTTACACATCATGTTTTCAAGTGTCAGTTTTGGAAGCAGCAACACCACCAATCAACAAAAAGCAATCACAAGCAGGGATTGATTGCAATCAATCAGTGGTGTTAGCTAGATGGCCATCATCAGCAACAGTCATAGATTCTTATTATATAATTCAACAATGAATTATTTAGTTGAGTTGTTTGTGATTCAAACATTTTTTGTTTTCAGCACTACCTGGACATTAAGTGACTCGCGCACGGGACAACGATGCCCACCTGAAAATTAACCATAGGATACTCCAAAGCGCAGCCATCAGTCACTGGGTTGCTGCGAAAAATCATGCAATATAGGCTGGAAACCGCTGGTTAGAACCATCAATTGGTCCAGGGTAAGTGGATCCCATACGATCCCATGAAATCTGACACCATCAGCTGTTGTCGACCTGGGTTTCCGGTGGTGGATTTTCCCATGAAAATCGACTTGCGCAGCTGTTTGCTTGAGGAATTTTGCAAGAGATGGAGACGTTGGTCGGCGAACTTGGTCGGTCTCCACGATGAGGTGTGCAGCTTGCGATCCTTCCAAGGGTTGGGATTGAACGCAGGATGCAGGTAGGGCGGCAAGGCTGGTAGGGTCAAGCGATGTTTCTAAACAAGCTGGATGTCCAACCAGGAATCATTGCTGTTAAGCATCTTTTGGTCAGGACATTATGATTATGAAGCATCAACGGTTAAGCCTTATAAGTATCTTAATTCCTCGGTTTCCAACGAGACCAACGTAACGAATCATTTGGGGAAGTTTCGTGATGCACGGTGATTTTTTGGATCACTGGTGATTAGTACTGGTGATATACCAGCTACTAGCTACTACTTCGTTAATCATTTGGATCATTGTTGATTTTTGTTGGTTGCACGATGTGATCCACTGGGCGCTGGGCACTGGTTTCACTGGATGTTTCACAGGGCACCTAGGAGTTCCAACAGCGTTCCGAGTAGCGAGAGCTTCGTGGTACTTCCAAACATCATACATTTACATATATATATATATTTACATATATATATATTTACATATATATATATTTACATATATATATATTTATTTACATATATATATATATATTTACTACACACATAAATGAATAAATATATATATATACATACTTTGGTTTACTTTAATACAAGAGACATTTGCTTTTATGCACCTAAAACTGCTTGATTGGATACAGAAGATTAAACAGTTTGGTCGGCAGGGATGCTACCTGTTCAAATAGAGTTGCATTGTATCGCGAGTCGTGGACTAGGATTTCCGGTGGGATACGCACCAGGCACCAGTATTATGATGTTTCATGATCCTCAAGATAAGAGCAACATGGTCGAGTGGCTATCATGATCCAAAGGTAGCTCTTGTATGATGACAAGAATTCACAGGCTCTGCTCACCTCAGTTATGATTGTAACTAAGATAACTGGGTGTTTCTCAAAATAGGGATACCCCTAAATCATCCATTGATGGTCATTTATAGTACTGAACCAACCATTTTTGGGGGGTCCCCTATGGCTTGAGAAAACACCAACTGCTCACCCCAGAATTCCAAGTAAGATAACTCCACTGATTCCAAGCTGTCGTGGTCGCTACAGGATCCCCGCGGCGAGTTGTGCAAAGCCGTCAGCTGAGTCGTCGTGAGCTCCGGGTAGCAAGGGAGGTGGCATCGGTGAGGAATGGATCATGCTACTCAGCTGCTACCCAGCTGCTACATATCGCTGTTAAGCGGCTAAACTCGTTGTGGCTTATCTCCTCTTGGACTTGCAAAGGTATCTTATGATTATTGCCCATTGTGGAACTTTCTCAAGCCATACCCTCCGAAGCTATGGTTCAAAACAAATACTATCAATGATTCATATAAAGAATATTACTATCAACTATCAATGATTCATATCCCCCCAGCTACTAAGAACCCATCATTCACGGTGTTTCATGCTGCTCCTATCTCGATGGTTGACCCGGGCGTAGGAAGTTTGCAACAGTCCAACTCCACTGCCGTTTTTTGTCCGATCGGGCGGGGAGGCGGGTCGGCCATGCGATCTCGGGTCGCCTCAGCATGATCCATGAATCCTTATGACGAAACAGAAATACAACCTTAAGTTGCATGATTTTGGAAATGAACCAATTGCAACCAGAAAATCAGGATTTCAACTAGTTGTTACTAATTGTTTTAAAGTATAGTTGTTCGAATGCAACCATTTTCAAAGCCAATTGTTTCAACCAGAACAGCATCAGGGTCCCTTGGAGGCCTGATGGGGCCCCGCAACGCTCGATCGAATTACTGCTGCATTGTGCAGCCTTCGTCGCGATATTTTCACTCTTGGCCCAGTTGCCGCGGATGGGTTACCATTGGTCTTGATCCTTGCGTTGAAGACAAGTTGTCAATTCCTCAACGGTCATTTGAATGCATAATAAGATTGAATATGTATAAATATGCTTTGATTTATATAAATTGCATTATTATATACACAAAGTCTATGCATGTGAATACTATGGATATGTACTGAAGATAGTTACGGTATGTGGCGAGTGGTGCACGGTGTTTTCTCTATATGATGAATGTATGATAATTACACTATGTCATAGACAATTCGACATATTCTACATTGCTCTGTGGACATGACATGACATGACATGGCATGGCATGGCATGACATGATACTTGTACATGAAATGTGGTACAGGATGCATACAATACAGTATACGATATTGTAGATGGAATGAGTTATTGATCATTTTGCATAGATCCGGTTGGCCAGCCACTTTGCACTAGGGGTTGAACCAATGTTTTATGTTGGTGGAAACTAGCTGATAGCCCAACGGTCTACACTAGCAGAACTACTGGGTCAGCCCAACCCCACAGGAAAATGACAAGATGTGCTAACAACATCAAGCACACCGGCGCCCCAATACCTTTTGTGATGCTAAAGAAGTCCATGCCCTGGCCGTCGTTGGTTGTGGCAGTTGCCCAACCGCTGGTTACACGGTTTGGATTGGCCCTCTGAGAAGGTGGTGAAGGGCGGCCGCAGTCCAAATCCAGCGGCAGTTTTGAGCGCAATGGAAACGACATGACGCAATCAAACTACCAACAATCAAATATGAAACAATGTGAAATGATTAAAAAAAAACAAAAATATAACAATACTTTAACAATATGAACCAATATGAAACAATTTGAGACAATACGAAACAAAAATATAACACTACTCTAACAATATGCACCAATCACTTGGAATGGAATACCACCCCACAACTAGGCGTGTGAACATCCATGTCTGCCTCCGAGGGGATGACAGGCCTGTTTTGATTCTCATCCAACAAGTGCAACCAGTGAGATGGCTATGGATCAATATTGAACAACCAATAATAGCTGGTTAATGGTTGATAATAGGGGATGATGACTAATAACTATAGGGATATAGGGGATATACCAGCTATATTGCTATGGATCAATATTGAACAACCAATAATGGGGGACAATCACCAACCACAATAGTTGGAAAACAATGGTGAATGATAGGGAAGCACGGGTACAGGGTTTTGACCCACTGCCAGATGGTTCTGAAAAACCATCGCTTTGGTGGTGCTACCATTTGTGATAGCCACAGAGCTCGTTTCTCAGGATCATGGTATGGATGATAGCAAGATCATGGATGATCATAGCATGGTGAAGAATCATTGCTATTCTCCAATGTTGATAGGGCGGGCCCCCTAGTTGTAACTTGGTTTAGAGGCCATTCAACCACAGTCATATCTGCAACATAGCAACTAGTAGTTACCCTCGCTATAAACGAACTTAGCTTTGTATGTACAAGACATGTTTTGACCCCTCACCTGCGCGATGATACATCCGGTGTCAACTGAATGCCTTGAGTTAGTCAGAGGACAGCGCTACTCTACAGTTGATGGACGTCACATTTTGACCCAAGCCAGTCACGCTTTGGAGTGAGACACGAAAACCCACCATTTATAGATGGTTTAGTTTTATCTATCAAGAATGAGGATGTTTCACTTCCAGGTTCGTCTGCTAGAGGGTACCTCAAGAGAGAAATGACTTGAGGTGCAATGACTTGAGGTGCATCCCTGGCATCATCCAAAAAGTGATCTCACTATCTCTCTCTTAGCTTTTTCGTAAGAAATCATCCAACAAATCAGATGGTTTGCAAAAACATGAATCAGAAGTTCGATGAAGTTAGCATTACCGCAAAAACACCATTGGGAAACACCTTCGGGAAACACTTGTACGGTGAACTAAGCTACTAGGATGAATCATCAAGGAGCTAATGAAGATCTTTTGTTCGACAAGTCACAGCGCTCCCCTGGCTTTGCAGTGATGCCCCATGGGTCTCCACGCTTTCAGTATTTTTCTGCACCGCCATCTACCAAGCGCGGTTGGCTAGCTGAAGTGGAGAAACCGTTGCAAAAGGGGTAGTGTCAGGGATTGCCCTCATGAATCCCCATGTATGCATGTAAAGCTGTAGACCTGCTCTAAATTTGACCGTGAACTCCAGATGGTTTCACTATTCTTGTATGACATGGATGCATAGATCAAGCTCAGATTCACCACCCGACCACACATTACCACCCTAGCTGTAGCATGCTGCAGCTAGAATGATGTTGTGCACAATCAGTTGATTATTCGTCTAACATTGGGGGCCTGGTTTGTGTTGGCATAGATTATATGATCGCATCACCGGGAGAAAGCTGATGAAGCATTTCCGGGATGAGCTGCAGGATTTACAGCAGCAACAGTTTGTAATCAGTGGCTTGGGACAAAAACGGGGCACTAGGTTGGTTGACATCCGCTTCTCTACAGTCACATGAAACATGAAACATACGTAAACAGATTCTACCGTACCAACTTCACAAGTGGCTCGCCCATTACACACCCTGTTGCTGGCGGTTTCAGTGGTGGACTCGGAGCTTCGGCTTCAGACAAAAAGGGGATGCGCGCGCGCTGATTTTGCAGTTGCAGGGGCCACCGCAGGGGAAACCTCGGAGAAGCGGTGGCTCATCATGGGCGACTGGTTGGGCAGATTGATGATCATGGAAGATCCATGGGCTTTCTTGTTTCGCTGATTGTGACTAGTTATAGCTGGTTGATGGGGAGTTGTTATTTGCATGAATTACTTATGAATGAAACGTTACGGATATAACCCATCAACTGGTTGATAAGCTGGTTGATGCTTTCCTAATTTCGTTATCATCCATCAACCAGCTTATCAACCATAAATATAGTTCTGCTTACCAGTTATAACTAGTTATCAACCAGCTTACCATAGTACAACCGACCATCATAGGAAGACCTATCCAGCCATGGTCGGATGACACCCCTTGGGTCGGTTGTACTGCTGAGCGCATCAGCCGGTGGCCCATATTACCTGCCCCAAGGATCGGCGGAGGAATCCCATGGAACGGTGAACGCCGTGACGGTGGCAAGGGCTGACCATCTACAACTGGTTGGTGGGTTCAAACATCAACTGGTTGGATCCTGGACTGGTTGAAGAGCGGCGTGGACGTGGAATTTGCTCAGTTGTTGTTGCGTGACCGAGTCAACCACGAGGATTGGTGCAAGGATGTATGTCATTGCTTTCGATTAGTTAACATGTTCAACTATTGTTAGTTGATTAGTTCACAGTTTCAACTATTGTTCGTTATTTTCCCCTAGTGACTATTAACAATCGGTTGGTTGACAAACATATTTTTCATAGGGGTGGTTCAACCACCAACCAGTTATACACTATTGTTGATTATTATTCCCGATTATCAATTAACCACTATTCCCTGAAATCAACCGTTACAAAACCATCTCATCCTTATTGTTAATCAACCGTTATTCACTGAAATCAACCATTATAAAACCATCTCATCCTTATTGTTAATCAACCATTATTCACTGAAATCAACCATTATAAAACCATCAGTCATCCTTGGTTGACATTTTCACCGAAACTTCTGAGGTTCCCTGCACATCGTTTTGGTGGCGGACAGGTGGGTCCGGAACGACTGAGAAGTCGTGAGAAATGGCGTGCTGGGTCAAGCAGTTAACCAACCAACTAATGGTGGATAATAACCAACAACTTATAGGGAAACAATGGTTATTGACAGGGGAACCAGGGGTACGGGGTTCTGACCCACAGCCAAATCTCTAGAAGAGATGATGGGGATATGAATTTGGACAACTATTTATCGTTATGAACCATGACTCATGACTGTCATGATTTCGATGCGATGTTTGCTTTTGTCTAAAGAAGACATGTTTGGACAGGCACGCATGGTGATCCAAAGTCTTGAGATGTAGAGGATGAAGGTGGGTCAGTGTGCAAGCCTGGTTGCAACCCGCAAGAAACACAGAATACAGATGAAGACAATGAACGACTATGATTCAATCACAACCAACAAACAATTGCAACAGTATTGATGACCATATTTAGAATGATGATAAACCGTGGCCAGTGATGGTTAACGACCAGTTAACCACATAGTATAGAACACCACTGTTTAAATTGTTTAATAAATAACCTACTGACAGACACTACAACTATAATTCGTTAAGCAACTGACCAGCTATCGTCCTACACCAGGCACCTCAAAATCTACAGACAACAACAATCACGTTTGGAAACAAACATCAATATGGGTATTTGACGACACCAATGACCATGTTGCAACCGGATATTCCAACATAATTCTGTACAATGTTCTCTTCGTATGCTATTTATTTTCTTCGGATATTCCTGCAGCTTTGTGCTGTTCTACATAATTTCATGTGTGTTTGAATACAATTCTGTGCAATCGATGTGTATAATACATACAACTTTTTACACTATTCCCACAATCATGCAATTCCGAGTAAGTTCCATAGATGTTCACCCAACATGGGTTGGACCATGCATTAATCGAAACTGTTCAACTATTTGGAACCTGGATATTCCCATAGATCTGATTATCCATAAATTTTCTATACATTTTCTTACATTCATGATATGCCCATATGGCTATGGGTCAAAACCCTTAGTCCCCCTGGTTCCCGATCATTGGCCATTGATTTCCTACTACTGTTGTTGGTTATTACTGTATCCCCCAATATTGTTGGTTGGTTAATATTGACCCAACTCGCCATATCATCCCATTTCTACTCGTTTTCCCAAGGCAATTGCCCCAACTTTTAACCGCTCCTAACCCGGAAAAACGGACGATTGGCTCCTGGAAGGCCTTGGTTGAGGTGCTGGGCAGCTGTCTGCAACGGGATCCCAGGCGCTCGACCGGAAAACAGTTGGTGGACCCCTCCCCCGAGTTGGCGGTAACTATTTAGGGTACCAGTTGTGAGTAGATATGACTTATGATATGACTATAGCTGGTTGTTGGTTAATAACAGGGGATGATGTTTGTAACAGTGATAGGGGATATATACCAACTATATGGCGAGCTGGATCAATATTAACCAGCCAAGCCAATATGGGGGATAATAACCAACAACTTATAGGGAAAAGAATGGTTAATGACAGGAAAACCAGGGGTACGGGGTTTTGACCCACAGCCATATGACTATATCTAGCTTATACTCGTACCTGGCGTAACTACCAGTCATGGTAGATATGACTACAGTTAAATGGCATATTAATCAACTTGTAAATGAAAAGCCCACTCTGTAGTTGATTTTTCTTGGAGAAATCGTTCATGACTAACTGTAGAACTAGTTAATGAACCAGAAAAGAACTGGTTTGATCTAAGCAGAACGAGTTTGTTTCATAGTTAATCTATATATTGTAACCAGGATTATGCAAATGCGTAGATCAACAAATATTTCTGGTAACATCATGACAAACACGTTTTCTTTTTGAATCTAAGATGCATGGTCAATGAAGAAATTGAACACATTGAACAGATCCAGAAGACCATGAAGCAACACAACATTATGCGTTGTCGATTCTCGGTTTCAGCAAGGATGAATTGGGTGGCTATTTGGGACCGATGGGGACCATGCTCGATATGCTTGCTTCCAACTAATTCACTAGTAACCACTGGCCCCTAAAACCATCATTTGTCATCCATATTTTGGAGCATGCAAGTATAAAATTTGACATACATGTATATATATATATATATACACATATTTATATTTACCTACATGCACAATATGCATTGGATATGCACCTGATCTCAACCGTTTGTGATGCACAGAATGGCTACGGCTACGCCTTCAAGCTGCAACGATGTCCCCAGCTGCTCTTCAGGAGGCGTCCATCGTTATGTGAACTTTTGGCACATGCTTTCGTGGAGGCCACAGGGCCTTGCCATTCGGCCTGCTGGGTTACCTTCTGTGTGCCACAGGAATGGTGGTGGCCGAAGCGACGTTTGGTAGCGACGTTTGGTAGTGCCCTCTGGTAAACTAACCTGGCAATGGAAAATCAATTGCTTGGAGCAGATTGTCCCAAGTTTTCCATGAAAAACATGTTTTCTATTGCCAGGTTAGTTTACCAGAGGGTATATGGTTGATATTTTTTGGTTTCCAGAATCCTTTGGTAGGTGTCTATCCTCACTGTTTTTCTGATTTTGACTGGTCCAAGCAACGGTGAAGATGCTGAGTGCTCATGATAAGTACAGATCCAATGGTATGCTTGGGAATTGATGGGCTTCATGCTGCGATCAATTGGTTGCTCCCCAATCCATTGTTCTTCGTGCAAAAGCGATATTTGTCCTTGGATGCTATCAGCCCGTATGGCCGGTACAAACACAAAGCCTTCATGAAGGTCTTGATGATCCTAGCTGGCTGAAGTGGGGGCTCACTGCCCACACTTAGGAGATAGGCGCTATGGACAAGAATCCTTTTGAGGCAGCTAGCACTAGGGAGTACTTTGGTAGCACTGCTACCTTGTGTCAAAATGGCAGTTGGTTCTATGGTGGGGGATGCACTGAATAAAGACCATGGTAAAGAACCATGGATGATCAACGGCTGAGGGTCAAGCCACCATTCCAAACTTGGGCGAACCTCCCACCAGCTCAACGAGGTCATGGCCATGTGAACAGCCAGGGGTGGGGCCCTTGACCCAGGGCGAGGGGTTCATAGGCTGCATGATAACTCGGGGGTCCGCTATGACCGCTATGACTTGAGAAACCACCAGATGCCCATGATGAGTATTAAATCATCCTGTATATTGACCATTTATAGCATTAAACCAGCCATTTTTGACCAGTTATGGATGATTTGCCATCAAAATTGACCATTGAATTGACCATCAACCATCCAAAATGAAGCGCATCCATAGTTAAGACCACTTATGACCAGTGGATCCCCTGCCCAGTCATAACCAGTTCACGCCTCAGGGACGGCCCAGCACCGGCAGGTGGGGCGGGAGAGGGGAAACTGATAGGGCTATGGATCAATATTGACGAGCCAATATGGGGGATAATAACCAACAACTTATAGGGAAAACACTGGTTAATGATAGGGGAACCAGGGGCACGGGGTTTTGACCCACAGCCGTAGGATGAATGATGGAGATGAATGGGACGTTGGGACTGATGGGATGGTCAAATTGTGTGAGTGATGGAGGTGAAAAACATGAATAAAAACCGAAATAACGACCAATAACAGTGACCAATGATTGTCCGTGGTGAACAACGGGGAATTAGACCAGTAATGATCGTTGGAGGTGAAGAATGAGGAACATCGACCACTAACAATCCTTGATGATGATGATGATGGTGATGATGATGATGATGATGATGATGATGATGATGATGATGATGATGATGATGATGATGACGACGACGACGACGATGATGATGATGATGATTTAATGATGATGAATGGTGGGAACTTATCGTTGATGGGTGGAGTTGATCATGGGCAAATAGAGACTCTTAGGATGCAGCTGTGAGATATGTGGAAATATCAGGCGACACTCAACTGTGGTTGATTCTACTTCAGGGCTTGGTTGGACCCCTGGTCCAGGGAGGTTCATTGCAACCCATATGGCTATGGGTCAAGCAGTTGATCAACCAACTTTCATGGGGGATTTCCACCAACAATTTCATAGGGAAAACAATGGTTCACAGTTGGGGAACCATACATGAAATAGGGAGACAGAGCTTGAAGAGGGATGGACATGGGACCGTGGACCCATGAGTGGAACCCCGCACGTGTAAACACAGCAAGCATTTGTGGATCTTCAGTGGCCAATCAGGTCATGTTGAGCCTTGTCCGATGTACTCGTACAGATTTTCTTCCACTTGAGGTCGTTGAAATCATTTGAAATCTAAGAACGTGGAGCTTTGAGGTTGTTGAAGTCATTCGTCTAGCGGTCTTCTTCCACTTGTTGACCTTTACAGAACGACTCAAAATGTCAACAAATCAACGACAGGGACAACACCGATGCCTTCTTCTGGAGTGCTGATGGGGGCCATGAAGCCAAAGTCTGCTGAGTCGATCGGGCTACTTTTCGTGGGCACATTCCCGTGGTAGGTGATTTGGTTTGCTGCAGACATTCTTGAAGCCATTCAGAAATATGTTGTACCATTGATGCTTTATATCTATGTTCGGAACTGCGATTTTCCCAGATTTCCAGTTGTGATTGTGGCCCTAGGTGAATGATCTCCGTCAATGCTTCAATCTGCATCCGTGAGACCACCAGACCAGAGACGGATTAATTACAGATCGAGAAGTCATGCTGCTTCATTAGAGGTTTTGCTGGTCGCACCAGAGAGTGATGCGTACATGAACGTAGTGCGATCCCCGAAGACACTTCTGGATAATGGTCATACCCAGCGAAGCTATGGCTATGGGTCAATATAAATCAACCAACCGATGGGGGTACAGCATAGCCCTATTGTTTGTGAAGTTTGGCCCCCCCCCCCCTATGCACTTGTTCACTTTTGGGAGGAAATGGTAACTTGCCATGTTTCGGTTTGCGCGTTCAGGACCGCTCTACAAGAACGCCCAGTTCAGGACAGTGGGCGTGCTTTCCAATGGTTGCAGAAGATATCACGAATTGTAGCCCCATGTTGTGACAAATTGATGATTGATGGTTACCAGCCCACCTGGAAGATCGATGATGGTTGATCATGCTTGAAGATTAGGAATTTAACTTAGTAGCTGTTCATGTTGGCAGTACTGGGAATGTTGGAACCAGCATTTCCGACTCATCCCCGACCGACCAGCGAACTGCTGCTGCACCTGGCGGCGGTTTGTGGATTTTGCGAGTCGCCTGCAGGAGAAACAGCAGCAGCAAGTACCGGAGATGGAGAAGGCATCCGGATGCAGCAGCACTTGGTAATGTTGGGAAAAACATCAAATGTATCACCACTAATCAAACGGTGCGGTCAAGTGGATTCATTACTGTCGGTGCCCCTAGACGACCGCAAAATGACCACTGCTGCAACAGCTAAACACTATCGATCTTAACAAAGCTACTAGCCATAATCAGCCGAATCCAAATGATTTAACCGAGGGATGTCATCATCCTTTGGAACAACTGTTGACATTTGTAAAAGTCATGTCAATGAGTCCGGGGACCCCTGGCTGTTATGATCAAGAGGTGTCAATTTGGTATCATGAGCAGTTGGCTGAATTATATTACATGATATGGCTATCATACAATCTACAAAGTATGACTATATATTTATATATTGAATGAATCCAGATCCAGTCAAGATCATGACTATTCTATAATCATGATTATATTCCTATTTCATATCTTGTTTATATGTCATATAATTTAGAATATATATAATGTAGTAATTAACACTATTTAATAATCTAGTAATTATCAGTAAATCATACGATCTAGTACTTCTCACTATAGAATGTATTCAATTTGACTAAACAATCTACATAATCTGAAATTTGTATAATCATGGCTTATGGTATAACCACGTAGATTGTACAGTGATGATTACAAGGGAACTTTACTGGTTGGTGGTTTCAATTCGTTTTATTTTCCCAAAGGTAACTATTACCAAACGGTTGGTTGACTTGCGCATCTTTTTCATGACGGGGTGGTTCAACCACCAACCAGTAAACATCCCTCACTTGCCCCTGAAATTTGACATAATCTGAAACTTGAGTAGATTCTATAGTGATAAGTACTAGATTCTACAATTCTATGGTGACTATAGTAGATCCTTATAATATAGCCATGTAGATTCTATAGTGACAATGTCTAGATAACCCTGGCTGTTGTATACCCATGGCTCTCCTGTGGTGCAGGCCAGCAAAGCTCCAACCTTGTCCCTGGAGGAGATGCTGTGCCATGGTGAGAAACCAACCAGTGATGGGTGAACTAAGCCAAGCAGTGAGTGGTTTATGGTGGGTTATATTGGGTGATAGTGGGCCTTAGTGGGTTCTAGTGGGTAGTGGATTAATGAACTCTGAGTTGGGCTAAACTAAGCAGTTGGAGATGGATTAAACTAGCCAGCTTGTTGAAGTAACTAGTGATTTATATAGTGATGGGTAAACAAACTAATTAGTGATGGTTATGGTATGTTATAATTATGGTTGTGGGGGTGAGTTAAAGGGGCCTGAGTTTCTGGGTCGTGGGTGCCATCTCGCCAACTGCTTCCGCAAGTAGTTGGGTTGAGATGAATTGACGAGCCGAATCACAAGTGCAGCCTTTGTTTTAGGATACTATTCTCCAGTAAGAACCATTGCTAATCAAGGATATAAGGTCAACATCATGAAGATTCATGAAGGGACCAATCATGGTTGCATATTACAGATCAACAATGAGAGTACAACTTAACTATCATGGATAGACTCCGGTTGTTGCTGCTGATCAGCATATAAGGTGTGTAGCTCATCAATCAACAAAACTAGAACTCTAGGGGCTAGCACCAGGCGGCAATATGGATATTTGATCGCGAGTTTTGGTTGATTATACAGGGATACGCTACCTGGCATATAGCCGGAACTACCACCATTTGTGCAAGAGTGAGTTCAACTCAAACAGACCATTGCAATAGGTGTGGCTATTCGAAACACATCTTGTTGTCAAGTACTCACTGCATTGTGGATTCGCAAAAGGATTGGCCAAGAATGGTTTTTCGACCAAGCAATGCCATTGGATCTATTACCAACAGTTGGTTGCCACCCACAAGATTACCAGTATCACGGGACTTCCTATTTACAAGTGCATATCAACTATAGTCCGTTTCCCCTGATTCTTTCTGCGTGAATCGAAACCCTGCTCGACCAGCACAGAATCGATTCATTCGACAGCTTTCCAGGGTGAGGGGGAAGAAATGACCGGCAAGGATGACGATACCAACCACACAGGAGGTCACAGCCAGCGTTCCTAGATGTTCCAAACGATGCAAGCCATCCCTATGATCAGCAGGCGAGCTGGAGAAGTTGGCTGGTGATTGAAGGTCAAACGTCCCATACTAAAAGGAGCTTCCAAGGAGCTTCCAAGGAGCTTCCAAGGGGCCCCCCATGCCACAATTTGGCCTCAATTCCCATAGACTCGAGTCGATGATGCTTGATGAATCCCTCTCAAAAATTGAAGGCCCAGCCATGTTGTCGGAATACTTATGACGAGCATGCTGTTTAAGGCACTCATTTTTGTGCTGGTCACACGTTTTTCTTTTGCATCAGCTAAAACAAACTCCGGCTGTCGCGTCCGAGGCACACATATTTTCTTGCACTTCATCCCGGTGTTGGATTAGTGCAGGGTGGTAGTCAGAGACCGTTACACATATCTTTGGAAGTTTCTATAGGAACCAATGCCCGGATGTACTTCCTTCGACTCTACTTGTGTGCCACTTCTGACCGAATCACTTCATTTCTGCATTGAGATCTTCTAATCACACCCCTATGGCCAGGAGATGCGTATAGATAGCATATTAATCATGATATGTCATGCACATGTACATAAGTAGAATTCTGGCATAATCATGTACACTCACATGTATAGTCAATTGTACTAATTCATCATCATGAATTGATCATGAATTGATCATGTATAATCATGATTTCATGTATATCCCCTATGATTGTTGGTTGTTATACCCTATGATTAACCATTAAGCAGCTAGAATTCATCATTGGTTGGTTGATGAATATTGTTTTCCCTATAGTTTTGCGGATTATCATCCCCCATCTTTCCACCAGCAAATCTTGGTGCCTTGATGGCCCCAAGTCGAGAGGGCTAGAATTCATCATTCATTGGTTGGTTTCATGATGTATAAATCTTCAATCACTTAATGATGAAAATTAACGATGTATAAATCTTCAATCACTTATATAATGATGAAACCATCATGATGTTTTCATGATCTTCGTGAGCAATCTTTTACTTCACGGCTTCGTTCGTCTCCCTTCTCCCAAGGCAGCGGAGTAAGTCGAAGCTGCGACATCCAAGGCCCTGCGGCAATTCGTGGGGTTTTCACCAGCGGTGACCACTGGATCAGTGGTCCATCAGTGGGTCCCGTGGTATCCTGTGGTATCCTGTGGTATCCCGTGATATCCCGTGGTATCCTGTGATATCCCGTGGTATCCCGTGGTATCCCGTGGTATCCTGTGGTATCCTGTGGTATCCTGTGGTATCCCGTGGTATCCTGTGATATCCCGTGGTATCCCGTGGTATCCCGTGGTATCCTGTGGTATCCCGTGGTATCCTGTGGTATCCTGTGGTATCCTGGCATCCAGAAAACTAAGCACTAATAGACTGCAGATATGTTCGCCTAAACTTGACTTGAATCTATGTGATGCCAAGTAGGGTCTGTTCATCCATTGGTTGTACCTCCCAAATGAAAAACATTGCTTGGATAGATTCTCGTTTGCTGTCGGTTCATGATTTTTGGATACTTCTGGACAACCATATCGTCCAAAAGTGGTGTCACCCCTCCACCAACCAATTGGCTGATCACTAGGCAAACTGCCAGTCTTGGGGGTACGCCGTTAGTGGACACTTTGCCCTATGTTAATGTTCTAAGATGCAGAATACTTCATTTGACGCACCGATCAACAAGCTGGAATCCCCCCCTGTGTTTAGATCGTGGATTGGTTCCACCGGGTCGAAGCAAAGACTGTTTACGAGACCATCTATTTTAGATGACGAAGGTTCCTGCGGAAGTGACGATCACGAGATCAATCAAAACGGAATAGTAGTATATGATACGACACCGAATATGCGATCGTTGCCAATGATGATAATAATACTAATAATGATGGTGTACTATGTCATCGTAGTATCACTGTGCATGGTTGTACTATGTCATCCTAAGTACCCATCATGGTGTACTATGCCATCCAATTTGTACATCATCGATTGTGGGTCATTCCAAATTAGTCATTCCAAAATACAAAGTATTATAGTTTCGAGTTCCATTAATGTCTGTGTCATCCTACTACTAAGTCATCAATTGAAATTCCTGGTTGATTCATTTCCAGTTATACTCCTTAGTAGGACAGACACCAAGCCATGGCCCACTAGGACCTGTTGAATCAATCATCACCAATCAGTACATGATGACAACATGCTATTGGTTGGTCATGTGGCCAGTTCATCTGTAGATGATGTAGTGCACGTTTCTGTACACGACATTTCAAAGTGGTTATTGATCTCGTAATGGATTTGACTATGCTTTCCCTAATAGATTTTCCTATAATTACAGCACATTCTAGTGAAAATAGGATAACCAAGCTAATCGTAACCATCACCACGGCTACTCTTAGGATGGTTACTCTGTTTATGCTTACGCTTAGTTATATATGGTTGCTACTGCTATGGTTATCAGTCATTATCATAGAGATATCACCCCATTATTAGGGTTGTCGTTACTCTTCTTTTGGTCAAGTTAATGGTGATTACAGTGATTACTCTTATTATGGTTACTATGTGCTACTATTTGGATATCCGCTTATCTCATTTGACCATTAGATAGTGAGGAAAGCTAACTATAAGCTAACTATTAGCTATATACCTAGAAGCTAACTATAAGCTAACTATAAGCTGTATAAGTATAAGCTAACTAAAAGCTATACAACTATCAGCTATCTATCAACTAACTATAAGCTCAAATGATCATCTTATTTCCACCTTCAGGATGAGCCGCCACGGCACCAGGTTAGACCTACCGGTTGTACCAGAGGACGATCCGGGTTCCGTTGTGGGAAGGGGTGCTCCGCACGACCGGCAGGGAATCCTTGGAGGTTCCTGGGGGTACAGAGCTCGGATGGAACTTCCCTGGACTTGGGCGTAGCTTTTGGGTTGCCCCGAGGGGCAGTTTGGGGGTCACAGAACCTGGATGTTGCTGCCAGATGCAACTGTCACTTCCCCGAAATTGCCTGGAACTGGCGACGGCCTTCCAGCCTCTCGGCTGATTGAACCTTTGGAGTAACAGCATGTGACAGCAATATGTTTTACGATCTTTTGTGGAAGCCCTCACTTGTGTGTATTCTTGCCAAAGGTGCTCACTTTGATTGCGTTGAGATGCTTTTACTTATATTCCAGAGTCCGGGAAAAGTATCAATTTCATCGGGCAGCTTGGGCTGGGTTTAACGGCCATGGGCCATGCAGAACCTCTGTGACTTTGATGATGGGACGCTTCAGATTGAGATTCCCGTCGATTTCCACACCATTTGCCTGGGAAGGATAGGCCCACTTTAAAGCACACTGTGCGAATGAAGTCCCACAGTGGCCAAGTGTTTGCGGAGGCATTTTCCAACAGTACAACCCCTGACGATTCTTGATACCTTGAAAGCAGATAGCAGATGGCAGCACGCTTGGGAGGTTGATGTTTCTTACAGTCGTTGATGTTCACAGCTGCCCAGTGGTTTTTATAATCGGCGACAGTTGTTTGGGATAGTTCAGACGGCCTGATTGGTTGCAGAAACATCTACTGTTCGGTACCCTACGAACTACTTAGCTTTCAGCCTTCGGGGATCTATCCTTCACTACTGGTTGCATTCTTTGCAGCCGCCCCAGGAGAAGGAGAATCTCTTGAGGCCAAACAAGGTAAGCGGCTTAGTCTCCGCGGCTGTCTCTATTTCACATATTTAGGGAGCCCCCCAAATCACCCAGTTTAGTGACCAACCATTTTTTGCGGTCCCAAATTTTGAGATACCACCCTATTTCCCTGAAAACTGGTCTGTGAAATGTGGTGAAGATATGAGAAGCAAGTCGCATCTGGACATCCCTGTGGCATGGGTTACATTGGGTCAATGCTCTGTATCCATAAATATCCTTCAAACATGATAAGCAGTCATATCACATCCATACATAATGCTGAAATTTTTGAATATGGATATCAAACTTTATGGATAATGCTAAACAAGCATGGCTCGGGGTGAACGTCTCCATAAAGCATAAGGCATAAAGTTGAAATACTTAATTAGTTTTAACGTATACCTGGCGTGCACGGCTTCGATCCGAAAACTGGACGTGTCAGAACAGAAACCAGGGAGTTTAGACCTCTTCTGACCAGACTTTCAGCAACTTCAAAAGCTGGGCAATGGATGCGCTGCTGCTTTGCTCTTTTTTGTTTTTCGCACACGCTTAGTGTAGCATCTTTTGCTAGTGTAGCATCTTCCAAATCTTCCAGTGGTGTCCATTCGCTTGGAGCTTGTGTACGCTTCTGTTGGTATTAGCGCGATCATGGCACCCAGCTTTCATGACCACAATATATAGGCGATGCGCTGTGGAGACAGGGTATTGAGGTAGCACCCAAGCACCACTCACATGGCGCGGGACAAGCCACAAGAAAGCCGTAAGCTTTCGGCAGTGCGCAATCTCCCAAATGCATAGCTTTGAAGATCGTACTGCTCGCTAAGATAAGGTTTCAAGCCTCCCCTCGTTCACGCACCCTGCTTGTTTTTGCCGCTGGTCGTCGTTATTTTAAGCAAGAGTTCCAAGATTTGCGACAGATGAACGGTTACTTGATGCAAACTTCCAAGCTTCGGTGCAGTGTGACACCCCAAAGGTACTTACTTGGTGGCGGGTGTGCTCCAGATTGTACTGCCCTGCCATGCAGCTGGGCAACCGCATGCCTTGCAGGTTTGAGATGTGAGAGCCTCGGGTACCTTGGTGGGTTCAGCTGAAGGTCAAAGCATGGTAGACCTTGTGGCCAACGAATCTCAACATGGTTACCATCTGGCTATGGGTCAAGCAGTTAACCAACCAACGTTCATGGGGGATAATAACCAACAACCATTGGGAAACAATGGTTAAGGATAAGGGAACCAGGGGTACGGGGTTTTGACCCACTGCCATCTTAGGTACCCCTGTAGATGCATGGTCCAGTGGTCTGCAGCATCTGCTGCATGTACTTCATGTGTTTTTGTTTTAAATGTCTGGGTTGCAGTTTTGAAGGTAATAATTCTTAATTTAGATCAAATCTGGTAAGGATCACCTGCCTAACTTTCCAACTTCTGGGCGCTTGATGTTCATGGCACCGTATGACGTTGATCAATGTGGACCATATATGGTGTACCCCGGACCATTCCAAAAGATTCCTAAAGTAATCATGTTTCTGAGGAATAGCCATTCCAAAAGTATTCATGATTGTAGTTTCACCTTCTTTTGTTGTATTTCACTTGGTTGAAGGACGAATTGCAGGTTCCGTTTGTTTAACGTTCATTTTTACGTTCAAATTAATTCAGTGGTAGCTTTCTTGCAGCAATGCACAGAAGCTATGCTCACAAATGGTTGAAGTACAGGCAGGACCCCACCGAGTGTCACTCGCTCTTTGCATACTGTAGCTGCAGTTTTTTGGCGGGTTCCCTGGCTATGGCCCCTTGCATATGTGGCTGAAATGCCTACAGCATCGTATCTATGGATGCAGAAGACATGTGATATAAGATGTTCGTCAATGATCTCGTTGTTCAGGAGTCCATGTTTTGTTATTCCATGGTCCACACCTCCAGTTTTCAGAAACTTCTTAAGCAATGATTGTTTTGTATTGTTTTCTCTTCAAAGCAGGCAGATCAATCTAGCAGTTGCCGAACCAGAATTCCTAAATTAGTTCGTACAAATAAATCCACCGCCTCAAAACCACTGAAAGACCTGTGTGTTGAAGGCGAACCGTGTTGATGAAACTCCGCCATAGCAAAGACACAAAAAGGGGACCCGGCAATTCGATGGAGCGATGATCGTGTCAGAGACATTTGCTCAAAGGTCGGTGCAAGAAATGGTGGCTGGGAGGGTTGACAGCGGGATTGTCAGGGATGCAACGCGATGTACACTTCATGTCACTTTTCCTGAACATAGATCTGAAGGTAGTGAAAGCTTCCCGAGCCTAGCATCTGAAGAAATCCGTTGCTTTGCAGGGATACTCTCTGGGGAGGAACTCTTCACTTCAAGCATGTAACCGCCCAAAAAAGGATCTCCCTAAGCGGTCACGCTTGGTTACGGAAACAACAGAGAGCAGGATCAGGTGCCAAGTGAGATTTGGGCACCAAATGCAACCTCTTGGTTGTTTGCTTCAATTAGGGTGTGTTTGTTATCTTAGCAGTTTCCAAAAGAAGCATTAAGTTGTGCAAGTTGCTTAGCAACAGATATTCCGATTCGCCAATTGGCCCTAATGCACCACTAGCCACAACTAGCCACCGGAACCCCTAGAAAGAGGGGCTAAAGGAGCCTATTGTCTCATAGTTGGCAGCTATGGTCATCTATCTACACATAGCTATCTTGGTTACGCTTATGATAACTCACCAAGAGATAGAACCAAGTCACCAGTCTGTATGGAACAGTGATCCAGGGATTGCTGAGGACATTTGCCTTGGAGGTTCATCAAACTTGCAAATTGAATTTCAATGAGCTCTGATGACCTGGTTTTGCCTATCTGGTTACTTATCTGAATTTCAAACTTGCAATTTTTACCTATCTGGTTACCTGGTTGGTGGTTTTGAACATTGTTTATTGGTCCTTGGTTGATTAACACTCATATTTTTTAGAGTCATTGAACCCACCAACCAGTTCCGTTTTCACCATCGGAGATGGTCATCCGAGTGGTAGTGGGAGCACTGGGACCGAGTGGTCCTAGTGTGGAATCGGCCGAAGGTTTGCCAGCAATTCACCATGGATAGACATGGATAACATGAAACTGGGCCACGGAAAATCCAGTGCTGGGTCTCTCTTGATTCTTTGAAGATAGTCTAAGTGCCTTGTAAGAATGGCACATGCTGATGGTTTTACAAAATCCAAAGCGCTTACTTTGGTCAAGGACCATCATCAATTCCTTTTAGTGCTCTGGCAGTTGATACTTTTGCGAACCCACAGTGCTTCTGTGGGCTGTCTTAGTAGTGCTCAGGTACGTCCATCAATGGTGCCCAAAATTGCTGGTTTCTCAAGTTTGGTTCTATGAATTTATGGATCCTTCTTACTTCGTCAGTGGGTCCGAACTTTTCCTTTCCTACGAAGATGGCTGGTTCCGAGCTAAAAAGAATGGCTGCTGCTTTTCTGGCTCAGAACTAGCTAGGAGGAGTGGGCATTTCACGCGCGACGCCGCGTTTCAGGTTCGAACCAGGCAACCGAACTGGACTGGCCGGCGAGGGGTGAAGCATTGAAGGAAACTGATTGGTTAAACTGCTAAGCCTAGAGTACCCGGGACCACCCACTGGTGAACATTTTCTGCCGATTTGGTGGCACACCATCGGCTTAGCATTTCTTCGTACAACTGTTGGATGACACTGCAACTACAAAGGGTTATGTCGAGGTTCGGTATACCTGCTGCATTTGTAACTTGGGAGTTGTTACCCCACTCAAGAGGATTTCCAGCACAAATCCGTCCCGCCATGAGAACACCTTTTACCCAACTAGAAGTGCCATAGGGTGGAATAGTGAATAGTGGTGTCTTGATAGCAATACCCTTTTGGTACTTAAATACTGATGGGACTTGCCCGGATTTCATGAGGAAATTGTATCCTTTTAGAAGATCTACTGTTTGATCTGCAGCGCTGTTGTACACCGAGGTTTCTTCTGTCTTGACTGATCTTGACTGAGCGGCTCTCCCAGGTGTAGGAGTTGGTGAGCCACCAGTGGTACCCTAGGGATCCCATCTAAGCCCACTGCCAGGGGAGGCGCAGCCAGGGTCAGCCCCGATTTCACCGCCAGGATTCGCGGTCCCCGGGATCCCGTCAGAAAATGGCGATGTCCAGCCAGGTGGAGCGTGGGGGGCGACGGCGGATCCCAGGGTAGTTGGTTGGCGAGGCGTAAACGAGGTACGCCACTGGCCCGGATTCCGGGGAGCTACGAGGAGTGGCTGTGAACAGCCAAATTGTAGTGATTTTACAATCCGCTTGGTTATCCTGGGTTGTGCAGGTCGGTGTGAACTCCCCTTTTTTGGGTATGGAAGTGGTCAGTGTCATGCCTGCCAGGAAAACGGATAGCACATTTGTTGCAGAGATATGCGGTCAACCCCCAAACCTGCATAAGTACAAAGTACGGCAGTTGGGCAAAAGGTCATAAATGAGCACTGAATCGGAATTGATTACTGTAGGCATGAAGAAACAATACCATACATCAACAGAATGTCCTACTCGGTTCGGTAAGTCTATGGTGGTTGGTATATTATAAGAAATGTTTATTCATGGATGATTGGGGGGTCCCCTATTTTGAGAAACACCCACATGTTCGTAGAGCACCAAATGTGTGTAGCAGCCTGGCTTGTTGGTTCATTCCTGTGTGCCAAGGGTGGTTCTTTAGCGATCACCGCTCGCAGGATCCGATCCTACACCTCAGGGAGCCTGGTATGAAGGTGCAACGTGATCGTCCAGTCATCAGAGAGACTCCGCTGCTACTCCCCCTTGCTTTTTTTTCCTGGGAATCATAACCAACAATGGTCAACTATTGGCCACAGCATCAGGAGTTATGACTATAGTTATGATTGTTTTTAAATTAGCATTCGGAAACAAACATGGGTTTGTTATGATTTGTTCAGCAGTGATTTGGACTGGGAAACAGCCGGGTAACCCGCCGGCCAAACATGGCAGGGTTGAACACGGGGCCGGCCTGGGTGCAACTGCGGGAACTGCGACACGAATCCTCACGATTTGGACGAAACATGACGATACACTACCGTATTGGGTGGGACAAGAAATCCCCACAAGGGACACAAGGGAGCTTCTAGAACTGTAACTGTAACCATGCTTAGTTCCCAGATACTTGGATTTCTAGTCTTTTTTGGCAGATGGATTTACCATGTAATGGCTACCCAGGATTAATATAGTCTGGGCCCAAACCTCCCAGTGGTTGACAGGCAACCAGCAGATTGGGCTAGCCGGTTCACGTTGTGCCATGGACATCCCTACCATGACGATGAGATGTGTTTTCCCACAGTGGATTGACAAATTTCTCAAAGTTGAGGATGAATTTACAGTTGTTGACTTTCGTTTTCAGCAGCTGGAAGCAGAGTTTGTCATCGATGGGAAGGGTCATGCCATTTTGCCCATCATCCATTTGGGTTCCATCAGGGACTCACCAGCCTTGGAAGCATATGCAGGCATCGGTGGATGGGGCCATGGAGCTAGGCTTTGTGGTCTGGAAACATGCCTTTACATCGAATCATGTCCAAGTACTGCCATGTCATGTGCCAAGACACTCAATGTTGATGTCCTTACCATGGAGGATGCTTTGAGGCGTTGTGCACAGGATGATTTACCAAACAAGCTGGTACTTGTAGGAGATTGCAATTCCAAGGAGGCCATGTTCTTTGCGGGAGTTTTTCGCACAGCCACATGGCTGATTAGCCCACCATGTCAGCCGTGGTCAACAGCTGGCACCCTCAAGGGATTCACATGTGCCGAAGGTCAGGCCTTCGGTAAGACACTCATTGCAGCTACCATCACCAAAGCATCGGCCATCCTGGCCGAGAATGTGCCCGGATTTCCTAAGCATAGGCATTATGAGAAATTCAGGAGCCTTCTTCAGGTTCTTGGTTGGTGGATGCCTGTTGCGGCAGAGGACAAGCTTCTGCCTTTGCTCCCAATTTCTCGATCACGTTGGTTAGCAGTCATCCTGCCTTCGACCCGAGCTTGTGATCGTACCAAAATTGACATTGCTAGGAATGTGTCTATCCCCAATGAGGTACCTGGCATTGGAAAGCAGACGTCCATTGGGTTTGCTGACACAGTCCAGACCGAAATCCAGGAATGGGAGCTGAAGCAATCACTCCCTCCGGATGAAGCGATCCAACTCATGTCCATGTTCAATCTCTTGCCACAGAAAGCACAGAAGCAAATTGGACAAGGTGGTGTTTCATGGCCACCTGAAGATGTTTTGGCGCTGAGAGTCAAATCGACCCGACAATTTTTGCCGAATGCTATGGCAATGATGGGATCACAACATACTTTACCAATTGAGCATCTTCGTGAAAAGGGGCTACATGCCTACTTGATTGATGATGGATGCCACCGACGCTTCCCGTTGCCATTCGAGGTTAGCTCAGCTTTGGGTTTTTCGCAGGACCTAGTTTTGCCAACGGACTACCATGATGCTTGGATGATCACAGGCAATGCACTGGCAGTGCCTCATGCAGCCTTGGCCTGTTTTCGACTCCATGTTTTACTTGGTGATGATTCCCCATTTGATTGCAAGTGGCTCTCGGTCTTTGATTTGTGCAAAGACTGTCGAATGGTGATGACTCCCATGGACGATCTCCATGTCGATCATGACGATGGTTGGATGTGGCTCGTCCCAAAATGCCACAAGACATGCATTGACCCCACGGGTTCCCCAGAAGGGCAACAGGATGTTTCCAGGGTCTTCACACCGGAGATGAGAGATGATTTGGTTGCTAGGCCTTCACCAACGATGACGTACCTGGTTGATGATGAACCGACGAGGGAAGTCAAAAGGCTCTCCAAAGAAGACATTGCCAACATTCACCCAACAGCCTTGGTGTCTGACCGGCCTCCTCTGGGGTCACTCCTGGAAAGAGAAGTGGTCCTCGAACCAGTTGAGCTGTTTGGAGCAGAATCGGTCAATAAGATCAAGCATCGTGATGGCTGTCATGTCGCCACACTCATTCATGACCAAGGCAACTGGTGTGGTGCTGCATGGAGACTGAATGGTGAACCAATCCGGGACACCATCAGACAGTGCTTGCCTCATGCCATTGCAGACATGTTTGAAGTCATTTGCTTGGGTGGTACGGAGATTACCTTCCTTTCCATCCCTGAACATGTGGGTGCTTGTGACATCTTTCTCACTCCACGATTTTTCCTACGTTTGGTTGAAGCACCTTTCCTGTTACAGCCCATGGCTGTGAGAGTGGATGTGACATGGACTTTTGGTGATTTGCTTGCTTTTGTTGCCACAGAGCTTGCCATGATTCCCAGTGCGGTAATCATTTTGCACCAGAAGTTGGTCATGCCTTGGGATCGTTTTGTGCTTTCTGTTGAGGCCACCACTTTCCAGTTGGATTTTCGCATGCCGAAATTGACCATTCACAACTTAGTATACAATGAAATGCATCCGAAGGCAGGGAGCCCGGTGATTGAGTTCGAACCTGATCTCCCCTCATTGCAGCTGCCTGACAAATTTGCGAACATTATGGATGTACGTTTTGCCACACGTGACCCAAGAACAGGAAGCGTCCGCAGCATCATGTGCACCTCCACAACCACTGTTCGTGACATGTTGGCATTGTTGCTCCCTGGAATCAGTGACACCTGTGAGCTCTTTGTGTCCAATGACAACAGCACCTTCCTGCCAGATGATCATGTTGGGGTGCTGTGTGGACGGGGGGTCATTGAAATCCATTTCCCAAGTGCAAAAGCCATCCCGAATGAACTGTTGGATGTCATTCCAATCCATGCGCGGGACATGGAGCAGAGGAACCATTCGATGAAAGCCATTGAAGTCAAGGGTCCCTTTGATTTCCGGTCCAGCTCCAAGATGTACCCTGAGAATGCATCCTTGTGTCATGTTGCCAGTGCCTTCCTGGTTAGCACCAAATGCAACCTCACTTTGATGATCCTCAAGGGCGGCAAACTCCTTGATCCTAGAATGCTTGTCAAAGACATTGAACACACCGACATCCTTCACTTTCGTGCTTGCGCCTTGCCAGGAGGTGCCAAACAAGATGATGCCATGAAGGGATTGAAAGACCTTTTGATTTCCAAAGGTGTTCCTAGGGAGGATGTGGGGGAACGTGCCAAATTGGTTTGGACCAAACTCCCTCAGGCTGAAATCCGAACCTTACTTACTAAGGAGGAACCATACCGTTGGACGGAATTCAAGAACCTCGCCAACAAAGCACACGTCAGGTTGGTCACAACCAATGAACTCAAGCTTCATCAGAAAGCTATGCGAGCCACAAAACCTATGCAGGGTTCTCAGATGAGCAAAGCCAAAAAATCCAAGGGCTTTGATGCAAAGAATCTCGTCCTGGACCTCTCGCATTTCAAAGCAGGAACTGAACGAGTCAATGCTTTGGAGCTAAGCCATTTTGGACCAGATGCCAAGGGGGTTGCAGTGGCGACGCAGGCTGAAGCACAGCGTTTTTTGCCCGTCACTAAGCAATCCATGGACCCTCTGGCGCTTGTGGTGTTGACAAACCAATCCATAGGCAGTGTCAATCCCATCATGATTCCCGCGCAGGATGCAGCAGGCAAAGCAGTGCTCACATCAGCAGTGTTGCTCAACTACGGTGACACCAATGTGACATGCTGTTTCAACATCCCCAAAGCATCTGTAGATGAGGTCGACACAGCCATTTTGGAGATCAAGATTATCCGTGAGCATGCACCAAAATGGGTGGATACAATCAATCCATTGCAGTACTTAGGTGTCAAGTTGCCTGAGTTGAGATCCAACTTTGTGATCACCAGTTGGTCTTTCAAGAACTATGATGCGCAGAGGAAACCAGTATCTCACCAGCAAGCCACATACATTCATGGCTACCTGAAGATTCAGGTTGAGCAGCTGGAACCAACATTGAAAGCAGGAAGGAATCATTGAACCCAATTCTAAATGGTGGTATTTGAAGTCAGTGCAGGCAAACACAACTTGCAGACAACTCACCAAGGCCTTGAATGAACTTGGATGGAGTGCGACTGCAATCCGGCCATCGGGACCTCGTACCTGGCTGGTTACATCGCTTCAAGACCCACCTGCTCAGCATGTGATGCTCAATGACCAGTTGGTTGCGATTGTTGCAGTGGGACTCAAATCGGGAAAAAACACAGTGCAGACCCCAACCATCCCGGTGACGGCGCATAATGTGTCATTCAACCCAGAAGATGATGACATGCAGAGCCCAGTTACTGCATCAACACGTTTTTCTGATCTCCAAACGAATCTCGAGGAGAAAATCAATGCAATGGTCGATGAAAAGCTCAAAGCTGTGGATTCCAGGATTGAAGTTCTGCATGATACTGTTCAGCAGCACATGAAAGATGCTGACACCAAGACCGGTGAGCTTCAGAATGGAATACAGACATTGGCCAACCAACAGAACACCATCCAGCAGCAAATCGCTAGCTCAAATACCGCAGTGGTCACACAGATGCAGGCACTTTTCAAGCAGATCAACACACGTTTTGACGAACTCGATGCTGAGAAGAGGCCACGCAAGGATAATGAATTGTGACTATCTAGACCTAAAGGGGGAGGAGCTTCCAGCATTCCAAGGATGCTCCAATTTCTTTTGCTGCTTTGTCTTTCTTCCTTCGTTTCGGCTTGCAGTGTTGTTCCCCAAGCTGAGAGGGTTGTGGAGACACGTACAATACCCAGCCATGATTTGTGTTCCCGTGTGCTTGTTCCCTTATGCCAACACGAGGATACCAATCATGATACCCAGGATTGCCAGTTTGTGAACCCACTCACTGAGCGCAATGATGGAATGATGAATGCTTCCTATGGTGCTACTATGACTAGTTGGCGTTTGTGCTGGTCCCATGTCCTAGACCGCTGGTGTACCGGTGCGAATGCTAACATGTCGTGGTGGTGCTCAAGGAGGCTAGGTAACAGTACCAATGGTAATCATCAGATGAAACCGGAAAAAGCCTATCAAAACCAAATAAAAAATGCCTTGACTTGTGAATCCAATTACATTCAGGCCCAAATTGATGCACCCTGCATTTGCATTAGTTTTTGAAGGGAATTTCCTGGGGGTCTCGGTACTTACCCACCACCCTGTGTGCAGCCAAGCTTTGATTCCCAATGCGATCACAGCAATTCGTACATTATTTGCTTGCAATCCATTGCCAGCAAAGCCTTTCAACCAGGTCAGCCGCCTGACTTGCCTGGTCAACGCACCCCAAGCTTGCCAAGTTTGCGGGGTAGCAATGCATTTGTGATGACGCATGTGTGGCCTTGCGATACCCTAGTTCCTGTAGGGGTTTCAGAGGAATTTCCACCGGACCTCTCTGCCACCATGTCATCCAGAAGTACTATAACCAACGCACTGTGGGTTTTGCTTACCCGTGGTTTGTTTTCCGATTTTTTGATCTGATTCCCTTTGAATCCATTGTGTTTTTGTGGGCTTGGTTTGGCTGTTCTCTGCCGTGGAAGCATTCTGCCAAAACTGTTTATCGTGCCAAGCGAATCAAGGGAGTTAGACATTGTCATGTAAGGAGGAGTTCCAAACCTCCCAATCTTGCTCGTGTGAACCTTGTCGTTTGTAGAGTTCACAGATGTCTACATTATGATCTCCTGCAGACACATCAGGTTGCGAAATCCTGTCGGATATATTTTGTACAAATCCATCGAAGAATTGGCGAGGCCAAAAATCCGGGACCTCAAGAACAGAATCTTCGTATCTTGTCTTGTAACCCTACCACTATCACCTTCAAAGAGGATCTCATTCAGAAGCTCATGCCCAGCATAGCTTGCTTCTCTGAAACAGCGGCAACAGAAACAATTCAACGTTTCACAGCAGCCAATCTACGAAAAGATAACCTAATGGTGAAGTGGTCTGCTCCTGTGCCAGCCTACGCCAGAAGTTCTGCCAACATGAGGGGACATGCAGGGGGCTCAGCCATTGTGTGTCCTTTTCCCATGCGATCCTCGGCGGAACCCATGCCAGAGGATATTGCTGCCTCGCATCGCTATGCTGAAGCAATAGTTCAATATCAACCCCACCGGCATGCCCTGATCATCAACATATATGGTCCGACAGCCGGTAACAAATTCGCTGACCCAGATCAGTTGATGAACATTCTCCTGAACACAGCCGCTCAACGAGCGTGCAATTTCCAGGGGCCCGTCGCCATTGTTGGCGACTTTAATAGACCACTAGACCAAACAAATGCTTGGGTCCTGTTACAGAAGAAAGGATGGATTGACTGTGGGGAGCGTAGTGCACAAATCAACCACCACCCTCTTGAGCCAACCTCAACAGGAGCTGTGCGTCATTCATTTGTCCTGGCTAATTCAACGTTAGCCCCCCACCTTATAGATTGCAGATGCATCCATAAACATATGTTCCCAGGACACCCCGTCCTTGCAGCAACTTTCAACCTCCAGACCTTGTTGTCGGCGAGATTGCAATGGGTTTTGCCCTTGAGCTTTGACAGATGGCAGGTTGACCCGGAAAGTGTTGCCGCTACAGGGGACCGCTTGTGTCATAAATCCCAGAACAAGATCATGCTTGCCACACAGCGTCAAGACATTGATGAACTTGAGAGGCGATGGACAAACATTGCTGAGGAAGCTATTGGTGCCTCCCTTGTTGATTCTGGAGGGGTTTCGGTGCGTGCAGGTCCGGGACATTTCGGCAGAGCATCCAAACCTATTTTGGTCAAGCGACATATGATAATCCCAGTTAAGAAGAATGCTAGGCATGGGGACTTCCAGACCACCTTAGACCAAGCCTCCGTATCCAACAGACGGCATACGAAACAGCTGCATAGACTCCAAAGCCTTGTACGTCAGGTCAAGTCGTTCAATAGCGCCAGGAATTCACTGGCCTATCAACAAGCATGTGACCTTTGGAAGAAGATTTGCAGTGCCAAGGGTTTCTCGCCAAATTTTCATACTTGGATGCTTCAAAACAGTCATGTCTTTGTCCCAGTTGACCTACCTGACCTTGAGTACCTCCAAGAACTCAAAGATACATTCTGCACTTGGCACCGTGCCAATGAGAGAAGTATTTGGTTAGGTAAGTCCAAGCAACGAAACATTGATATGATTTTGGACCTTCGGGCAGGTGGGAAACTTGCCTTTCAAAGAGCCAAAAACCCAGCACCACCACCCATTGATGCCTTGTTGTATTGTGTCAAGGTCAAGGTGCGTCCAACCAGATGGTCCAAAGGAGGTTTGAATTTCCTAGTGGTGGAAAATGCCAGCCGTCTAGACCTCAATACCCCCATCACCTTTCAGGGCCAGAAAGCCAGCATAGTAGCCATTCATGGGTCTAAAGTTTCACTTGACCAGCCTGTCAAGTTGCTTGCTGCAGATGATTGGAACTTGGCCCAAGAGCAAATTGTCTCGGATCCGATCACCATGCATTCATGCCTCTTTGATGCTTGGAACCCCTTTTTCCAACGTGATCCATGGGATGATGATGAGAATATTGATGATGTACCCGAATGCATCCAAAACCTCAAACAGGAAGAGACAGCAGTGCTTCCTGAAATCACAGGAGCCACGCTTCAGGATGCACTCCGGAAGACTAAAAAAGGCAGCAGTCGTGGCTGTGATGGATTCTCTAACCATGACTTGCGAAAACTGTCCCATAACATGTTTCAGTGGCTTGCTGTAATTTTACAAATCATCGAATGCACAGGACAATGGCCCAATCGATGGGTTTTCGCCAAGACGGTTTGTCTTAGGAAAAAAGATGGTCTGGGGTCAGCCATGGACCTTAGGCCTGTTACCATCATGTCACGTTTTTACCGGCTTTGGGGCCGTATCAGAGGCCAGCAGGTCTCATCCTTCCTTGCATGCAGTATTCCCCCCTGCATAGGGGGGCCTTGCAAGAAAATCTCGGCTGAATGTTTGGCACTTGTGACTGCCCAACGTATCGAGCAAGCGGTACGCCTGAAAGCTCCGCAAGTGGGATCGGTATTGGACATCATCAAATGCTACAATGCTATTCCAAGACTGGCATTGCTTGCCTTGTTGCGAAAGCTAGGAGTTCCCCCAGCTATTTTGGTAGCCTTCAGAGGCATGCTCAAACAATTGGTCAGAGGTTTTGACATTGTGAACACCATTTCACCAGGTCAGCCGACCTCCACTGGAATCGTCGAAGGTTGTGGTTTTGCAATACCATGCATGCTTGCAATCGGTGTTCTTGTTTATAAGACATTGCATTGCCTTGACCCCACCCTTCAGGTGCTCATGTATGCTGACAACTGGACTTTCATTGCGACCAGTGTAAACTTGTTGCAGCAAGCATTGTTCAAAGTTACTGCCATACTTGATCAACTCAAAATGCGCATTGCGCCTGACAAAAGTTGGTCATGGGGGTCAACAACTGCATTGAGAAAAGAACTTCAATCGCTTCGTTGCCAGGACCAGTCCATTCCTACTAAACTTGCAGTCAAAGACTTGGGAGTTCAACAAATCTACTGCAGAAAGAAAGCGGTCTCAGTCTTCAAGGAGCGGCTGAAAAAGGCTACCAAAAAGTTAAAAATTATAAAAAAGGCCAAGATCCCCAGAAATTATAGAAAAACAGTGGCCATCAATGCAGGCATTGCAACAATGGTCTATGGGTCGGCTTTCCAGCAGCCTCCTCGATCAGACCTGCACTTTCTCCGTGTTCAGGTGGCAAGTGCTTTGTGGCGGTTGGGTAGTGGTGCTAATGCCTACCTAGCTTGTAATGCCAGAGACCAGAACCTTGATCCTGAACATAGGCTCAACCTTCAAAGATTTGAAATTTGGCGACGCCTTGCAAAGTGTTTTCCATGTGCCATTGATGACATTCATACAGCCATGTATGAGATCTCGCTTGAAGGGAAACGAATGCCCGGCCCAATGTGTGCTTTCGTCCAAATGGTACAGTCCTTAGGAGGTGCTATCAGGGTGCCCACTTGCCTTATCACCTTGGGGGGGATAACCTTTGATTGGAGGGTCATTTCCAGTAGAGCACTGGCAAACCTGCTTTCTCGTGTGTGGATTCAACATGTTTCGGAGCAACGCATTGATCGCAAGCATTTTGATATCTCCACTTTCGATCCAAGAGGTAATCATTTAGCATGCAAGGACCTGTCCTATCGTGCACGAACACTTGTTGACGCCTACATGTCAGGTAGACACATCGCAAATGAGATCCTTGCGAAGTTCATACCCACCAAGACCGCGGTTTGTCCTTTTTGCCAGCAACAGGATGGGCGTGAACATCGCTTGTTCCAATGTAAGGGGCTAAATCAGATCAGGTCCCGCACACCTGAAGTCAAGAAACTCCAACGCATGTGGAAGGAAGCAAATTGGTATTTTGCACTTTGTCCCAAAGTGACATTTCCCTTTCATTTGAAACAAGAGATCCTGGATGCAGAGATACCTTTCTCAATTCCACATGACCACGAAAGAGTCACCGTATTCACTGATGGTACGTGTTACTTTTCAGAATTCCCAGATTTTGCTATTGCTGCAGGTGCCTATGTGGTTCCTAACTGTGATGGTACCAGATGCCGTTTCAGTAAAGGTTCTCTTGTTGCAGGCCTTGAGCAGAATAGTTTCACGGGAGAAATGTGGGGCGTCCTACTTTGCCTTAATCGTTTCTTCAACGTTGATTTGCATTGTGATTGTGAAGCCTTGTGCAACCTTATTCAGCAGGCCCTAGACTGTGAGGATTCACATGACATGCCCATGCACCAGTGTCAATATATTTGGCAACCGATTTCGCAACACCTCGCAGCCAGACCCAAAGGTGCAGTCACCATCACGAAAGTCAAGGCTCATCTTGAAATTTGCGAGGAACATGATACCCACAAGAGATGGTTGATCAAGTGCAATGCCATGGTTGACCGAGCTGCGAAGAGAACAGTCACTCATCAGAACGCAGCTCTCTATAATAGATTGCAAAAGCTAGCGGATAAGCAGACATTGTATCGTCGACAGATCAAGGAACTTGTCACTTTCATTGCCGAGACAGCTGACTTGCAACTACAGCATGAGGTGCGACGTCAAAAGGAGGCATGTACTGTGAACTCCTTTGACCCCAACGTTGATCGCCTGCTTTTCCCTACCAGGACTATCACATATCATAAAGATGTGGATTCCAGTCTGCTTCGTGCGTTTCCCTGGGGCCCAGTATTTTTCTGGCGGCTTCAATGGTATTTCAGCAGACTGGGTTGGCCTAAACAGGACCATGATAAGGCTCATGAACGCGATGTCAGCTTTGTTGAACTTTACGTGGACTTCGTGCTGACAACCAATACAAGGACCCCGAGATGTGCCACCACTGCATCCATGAGGCAACAAAGGGTCACAAACTGGGTACTTGACGATATCCATATCCAAGGGGACACTGGTGCTGCTATTGATCTGGCTTCGCAGACTAGGGTGTGGACACGCGCCCTGGGCTGGGTATCTAAGCATGCGCCAGGACTTCTGATGCCTGGTTTTGGAGTGAAACGATCTTATTCATTAAATACTTTAGGCAACACTGCTTGGCTCAATGGATGGAGTCCCAGGCCCAAATTGCTTTCTGGATCTGATGCGGCTCAATGGTTGTACAATTTTTTCCATACTGCTCGTGGTGTCGACAGGAACCTGGGACGGTGCTTTGACTTACCACACAAACCATGGTTGGATCATCCAGCCACCATCGACACACCCATTGCTGAACGGATGACCGAGGTTCAGAATGCGGTGGACATCTTCAAGAGTGCAGTTTTTTAGACTGTGATCGCAAATTCATTAGTAATGTTTGCTGTACGAATTTCTGACAGCATTCATTTCCAAGTTTCACTTGGAGGCAAGAAACAAATCGGAAAAAAACCCAGGATTAATAAACCCCTGGTTGATTAATAGGGGGTATCCCCTAAAAGCTTTGGTTTCCCTTTAAAATGGTAACCTCCCTAGTAAATCAACCAGGGGTTTATTAATCCTGGGTTACCGTTAATTAGAAAAAAATAAAGTTTTTGGAAAGGGATCTCTAAGCCACCAAGACGATCAAGGGACGCGCGAGTTCTTGACGCTTCATCACAAAGGATGGTCGCTAACTTGCTGTTGGGTACCAGAAAATGGGGCGGTCCAAGGGCAAGCCCCAAATGGCAATAGGGATAAGTATGGATAAGTTTCATAGACTTTGTAGCGTTTTGGTTCTGTTACCCTTTTGTTTGCCTACCTATATATTCACTTTTGATTCCCATCCAAGTGATGTTGATGGTGGAAGTGACACGTCACGAGATGCAAGGAGACGACATCAGTATATAGCTTTGATTAGTGCGGGAGTTTTGTGTTGCAACTAAGAATCCAATATGTACTTCCGCGTCTCCTCATTGAAACCAATCATTGTTGCATCGGATGTTGTGTTCCAACCCACTGCCCCCACAGAAGCTTCACTGTGCTGACAGATTTGCAGAGACAGGCTGAGGTAATGAGTATAGTTCAAAGTGCATTTTCTTGGGGAAGGGCCTGTACCAAAAAAGATTTAGGTACCCACTAAGCAGCCAGAATTGAACCAATTCTCAATGACTGGGAAGGTGCTCACGTCAGGACAGCTTTCAGTAATCCCGCAACCAGCCAGTAACCTCAGATCACCATAGATACTGGCCCAGGGAAATTAATTATATACGATACAGTCAACCCATTAAAAGTAATCAGAATGTGTTGTGCTATCTTATCTGCACCTCCAAATGATCATCATGGCAATGAGCAGGTGACGGGATCCCTTGCCCAGCGCTGCCATCCAGCGCAGGATGACGGACTTGAGGAAGATGATACCATAAGAGATTTGCCTCATTTCTCGTCTGCAGATCGGGACCCCGGAAAGGGCATGGCGAGGGTCGAACCTTGATGTCCAAAGAACCAAGTGTTGTTTGATCGGGTTTCCGCTTTCGGGTGATGAAGACACTCACCTGAGATTGGTAGGAGTGCAGACCTATTGACCAATTTTCATAGCTGGATA
This sequence comes from Symbiodinium kawagutii, assembly GCA_009767595.1. Taxonomy (NCBI): domain Eukaryota; class Dinophyceae; order Suessiales; family Symbiodiniaceae; genus Symbiodinium; species Symbiodinium kawagutii. Next base: position 23,474 of record VSDK01028537.1, on the reverse strand, counting down.
GGACCACTTTTTTTTCCATGATCGATTTTATGTTCATATTAGTTTTGTCATGAAGTCATGTTCATTCATCTTTCCTGTTTACTCGATGTTGGAAACTTAGACTTGGAAGCTAGAAATGTTCATCACATTTCCTAATCCACCCGCTACGCTGCTAGACCTCATGATATATGAGATTTCGCGTGAATTTACGACATGTATTCATGGAAATACTGCATGCAGGCAGAAGGAGCAGATTTTTTTGAAGTCTCCGGGTCCTTTCACTGGTTGGTTTAATAATAAACCATATGAATCCATATTAATGATCACATATAAATCCATATTAGGTCCTTTCACTCGGATTAGTTCGCAAGACATTCACTCTGACGCGCGAGTCCGACACCAGGAAAGCTTGGTGAGTTGCTGGCCGATCTCAGAGATGGCTTTCGAAGTGGGCTACCCACGTTTTTCTCCTAGCGACACTTTTTGAAAATACATCGCAAGGAACTAATAAGGTGGTTTTTGAGGGGTTGTAGGCAGGAAGAAGGGTCAATGTGGTGTTTTCTTTCTAAGGTTTTATGCGGTGGTGTTATAGGGGTTTTATAGGGGTCAGTTGCCAAGATCGTTGTCCATGATTGTTTCACCCTCCTGAAGAGGTTGCCTATTTGGCATGTCCATGCCTCCAGAGATCCCAGCACCATGAAAATACAAGCTGTGAAACCAAGGGAGATGTGAATACAAGCTGGGGGGTACCATTTTTCACGGGAAACCAAGGCTTTTGGAGGGATATATACCTCCTATTTATCATTATTTATCAACCAGGGGTTTGCTGATCCAGGGTTCGCATTACAAGCTGGTTCGTAGGTATCATGAATCAAACAAGCCTTTCAAGCTGTGAATTCCAGTAACAGCACCTTCCTGGTATCTAACAGCACTTACCTGGTAGATGCCCTGGTACTGGCGGGAAGTACTCCCTGGTAGATCCAACTGGTCTCCGATCCATTTCCCGAAGCACAGCTGGCACTTCGGTCAGGACCCCTCCTTCGCCCGGCAGGTGCGAGGGGAAGGGTAGCAGTGGTTGGTTCATATTGGTTGATGGATGGTTCACAATGGCTAATGTCAAGCCAATGTGGTATATAAGGTTCATGATATGAGTATCTATCTATGGAGTTTGTATTGTAAGGATCTATAGAGTTTTTTTTGTAAGGATCATTTTGCATGGATCTGGTTTACATGGATCTGGTTTCTATGGTAAGGATCTTTATAGCGTTTTCTCGGCTCTCTCATCCAGTTTGGTGTTTTGAAGTTCTAGATAGTTTTGGAATGGCTCGAGACACTCTGGCGATTGGGAGCTGACACATTGACAACACGGAATTGGTCTTGTAATCAATCCGCATAAAAAGCCAACATGTTCAGTGCAGGGAAGATCCACTCAATGTGTTGCCTACCCAAAGCGCATGGAATGTTCCTGAAGATCACCGTTGGTAGGCCCCCCCACTTTGGATGTGCGTAAAAGACGTGCGCTGTTGCCTTCCAACTTCCAAGATGGATGAGACTCCTTGCAGAAAACCATGGGCTTTGGCAAAAAGCTCAGTGTAGCTTCTGTTCTGGCGACTGTTTTACTGGCTCTAGCATGGTGAAGCTCATCATGACTCTGGATGTCCAACATGGCTGGTCTCGAGGGAGGGGGAACCCCAGTTAAACTTGCCTCAGGAAGCTGAAACCAGAAGCCCGACATAAATCATGGGATGAACCACCCACAACTGGATCTGCAACGGCATGAGTCCAGGTTGATTTCATCACTTGAGTGGCTTTCTCCATAGCCATGGTCCCCAGTTTGCTGGTGAGTTTCCCTGTTAACAATGGCTACGAACTTGGATGGTGATTGTAGGTACCACCCTGGCGGCAACCCCGAGTGTGGTTGGCGACTATGGCCATGCCCTACAGACTGTGATTTTGAAGGATTGACATGTGACACAACCGCCCACCTGAACAGTTTGCCGGTGGATTTCTTGGGAAAGAAGAGGCACGGCACAGTCCGAAGTGTCCCCCCAAAAACCCGGAGATACCAACAAATCATTCACAAAGCTATGATCAAACACCAACACACCCCTGATCATTCTGCTTTGCAATATGGCTGTGGGTCAAAACCCTGTACCCCTGGTTCCCCCATCATTAACCATTGTTTTCCCTACTATTGTTGGTGGAAATCCCCCATGGTTAATATTGATCCATAGCCATATGTTGCCATGACTAATTGTGGTAAAACCCCAATGACTTTTCAGAGCTCGCCGCAGGAGTCCTCCCATGGACCCCTGCGATGGAACACCAGATGCAGCACTGAGCTGCAAAATGTGATTGACACCAGATGCGCATTTCTGGCGCTGGGGTCCGGTGCAAGGTTCACCCTTGAATGAGTTACAAAACTCACAACTAGGTTTGTTGTCCACTAAACTGTACAAGTCCTACTTATATATTATTATGACATTCAGATTGACAGTAGCTACCATAGTATGTTTGAGTTCACTAATCCGTATGCAGTTTTCTACCATCAGCTACTCGTCCTGCTGATCAGTTTCACTGGGGACCACTCCGTGTCCTGAAAGATGATGAAAGATGTAGCTCCAATGGTCCTACCTGGGACTGAAGAGAAGAAGGATAAACCTTTCATTACATTCGCATGTGTATACACTGGCAAATGCCAAGTGAACCTCACCCACATGCAAGGGGCAATGGCTGCATTCACACGATTATCCACCCACAGGGCACCTCCCAATTGTCCAAACATATATGAGTGTATTCAACGGGGTACCACCATCTGAGGAAAATCACGTTTGAACAATTAATAATTACGTTCACAAGTTCGTTGTACTCTAGCTTGACCGTTATTAACTTGATCTAGACGCAACCCCAACTTGTCCCTAACTTTGCTGACACATACGGAGAGTTTCCTCGTAGAAATCATAGCAACGATAGATCCCAGCAGTCCAGCTCGCACGCGGGCTGGGGCAGAACATGATGTACCAACGAATGGCTATGGGTCAACCAGTTAACCAAGCAACTAATGGGGGAGAATAACCAACAAAAACGGGAAAAAACTTAGGCTGGCTGTGCACCTGGATCGTCCGCTCGCGGGGAGAATCACCAACAATAATAGGGTGGGTTTTGACCCACTGCCAAATGTTGCTTCTGCCTAACATCAAGGGCTATTCCGCCTTTGGTGACCTATGGCCCATGATTGGTCCTTGACACCAACTGGTTTGGAATAGCACTTCTTCGGGGTGGTTGCATGAGCATGTTTTGTTTGTCCACGTCAGAGATAATGAGCCGACTTTGATGAGCCATGGCTGATTCCAGTCAAGCAACTTGGACTCAACTCATGACATGGCCTGCGACCAATCCAGTCAGCAAATTATTCAAGCACAAGGAGAGACCATGAAAGACCAATCAGTTTGCCTTTAAAAAGGTCCTGTCCCAGAGGGTTGTCCCGAGTGATGTCCGGACATGTTTGAGGCATTTGGGTGCTGATCATGCCTGCAACCTGGGATCTGCAGAATGAATTAGATTCAAAAGAACATGTTGGATCAGTTGGATCAAATTTATCTTGTAAAGATTAGCCAACAACCACCTGGATATCCCAGCTTATTGATGGTCCCTTTCCCAATTCTTTCAAGTTCATTGCTTTTGCGTTTGCGCAATGAGGACACCTTCTTCATCGAGGAGTTGTGCGCAACCGCGGCTAGCTGTACCAGTCTCAGTCTCTATAAATTTAATGGCTGTCTACAAGGCATCGTTGTATGTTTCAATCACTACACCGTCTCTACCGAGATAAAGGTGGTACTTATGCAATGAACTGGAAGGCAACACGAGCAGCTACGGTAAGGTGACATGCTAGGTTTAGATAAATTTAGGGCATTGCAGGCCAATGTCACAAAACCTACATAATGCAACAAACATACAAGTGGAGTTTAATTTTGTCCAATATATCTAACATGTTAAGCAAGGACATCCACCAAAGACAGTCCCAAACAGGGTTTTGAAACCAATTATCATATTTGATTGATAAAGCGTACCCCTCGAATAGAAAGGAGAGAAGTCCTTTTCGATATGATCAGGTTTGGAAAGGGTTGACAACTCTGCTTTGCCCTTAGAGCCACTGCATTGGTTCTTGTTCACATTTCGGCGCACAACTAATAGTTATTGATAATGGATAGGTTATAATGATGATATATGATTGGAAAATAACATGATAATCTTACAAAGACAGACATTCTGCAATTGTTTCCAACTCATTTCCACGATTTTTATAACCAGAAGCAAGATTTAGAATCCATTGTCAAGCTTATCAACCATTGTCAACAATTGTGAGCAACTACTAAATCCATTGCAACTCCATTTCACATATGTTTAAACAATACTTACTAGTTCTTCACCATTATAAAACATATAATCCAGAGTACAATCTATTCATACATGATTTCCAGGATATTTCCAGGATATTTCCATGATTAATCCATGATCTTCATGATTTTCCCACCCCTCTCCATCCACTGATGGTCTGCTTAGAAGCCTCTGCAGGTACGAACTGGGCTTCTCCGTGACGTTGGCAGATCCGCCGGACAGCACAGCGCAGCAGCGTCGCGTCGCGTCGCATGGAGTCATGAGCCGCTTCCACGGGTCAAACTGTCGTGGTTTCGGAAGGCATGGGGGACCTCCAAGTTATGGGTGGTTTGGACCTCCCAAATCCTCCAAGTTATGGTCGGTTGATAGCTATAAATGGTAAGAACTTGTCATATAGCAACGGTTGATATTATCTTAATTGTACTTGACGTACCTCCAAATCATCCAATATCCAAATTAATTATCCAATATTAGTCACGGATAGCCATAAGCGAACCATTTTGGGGGTTCCCTATGTTGAGAGACACCTATGTATCATCATCATTATGTTTTTGTTCACGTTAATTATGCTGGATTATGTTATATAATATATTTCATATTTTATTGGTGTGTGAACAGGGGATACTACTACATCTAGTTCTTGTTTGATTGACATTTTCCATTTTCCCCAATCTTTGGGATAGTTGATTGACTAATTTTTGACTATTTTTGTTTTTTTTTAAATAGGGGTTGAAACCACCAATCAGTACCAAATTTAGGTGATAATCTGATAGTCACCACTGGTGGTTTTAAGTTATTTGTTGCAGTCTTATGAGTTTTTTCAAAATTTGTTAGAATATTTTAAGTCATTTGTCCAGCCCCAGCAACTTTTGTCATATTTAACGTACTTTATTTGCTGTCGCTTGGCCCAGCATGGTTCGTATTATATATGTCAAACAATTTCAAACAGAAACTACGTTCAAACATGACATTTTAAGCACAAACATTTTTTGAAAACAGATTTTGTGATATGGTGATCAAATTGCAAACTGACACAGGCGCATACCTGGTTCAAAATAGTACTCAGTATATGGTGGTTTCTCAAAATAGGGAACCCCGGAAATGGATGGCTTGTTACTATAAATGATTGACATTGGGTGATTTTGGGGGTACCCCCATTTTAAGAAACAACTATATGGTCAACGATGATTATTCATGTTTAATGATGGGTCGTGGGAACCGACAATCCTCTACAATCACTGAACTGAAGTCTCCAGATTTTTTGATGATGGTGGCTCCAGATTTTTGGGACCTTGGAATGCAAACTACGAGAACCAGTCCAGAGTACGTTGTTGGTTGTTGTTGGTTTGAATGCCCCGGTGACTATTGTGAACTACCATAGACTGTGAACTGTTGAGTATCAAAACCAACAAAATTGATAGCATTTTAATCCCATGTTGGCTATAATCCCCTGTTGTTGATTGTAATCGCATGTGCCTGTGGGTCAGTTCACCCTACACCCCTAGTGTACCATCATTAAAATTATATCTATGTTGGTTATTATCCCTGAGAAAATTGATGCTCAATATAGACCCATAACCAAAAAAATCGCTGATATATTCCCTATTCTTGTCGGCTGTTTCCCCTATTCTTATCATTAACTGGCTATTTAATTCGTTATTTGGTTGGTTTATCCCATGTCAGTAGCCATCATTCGCTTACATTTCCAAGCGGTTAATCCTTGCTGACCATGGTGGCCCGTTGCGCTTGCGCAGAAGGTCCAAGCCGGATTGCCCATTGATCGCCTGCAGTGCAGGCCCAGGGGCAGCTGGGGGAGGCACAGATTCAGCTAGACTGATTTGGTGGTTTCTCAAAATAGGGGACCCAAAAAATGGTTGGTTTGCTACTATAAATGTTTAATAATGGATGATTTGGGGGTACCCCTATTTTGAGAAACACCCATTTGATGGATAATAAGCCGGTGAATAGTTAGTGATGAATGGTTAGTGGTAGTGATTTGATGGTTAATAATTTGATAAGCTGGTGACGAAAGATGAGCACTAGTTATGAAATGATGGATAATGAGCTGGCGAGTAGTTTGCGATGAATGGTTTGCGGTGATTGGCAAGCGGTAGTGATTTGATGGTTAATGATTACAATAAGCTGCTGAAGAATGGTCAGTGATAGTGATGGAAGAAGTTCGTCATCAATGCTTAAGAGTGTGAAATGGTTGATACTGATGCTTCCTTTTGACTTACAGCCAGATCCCTTGTGACAATGTCAGAGGCATGTATCATTCTAAAGTACATGCGCACATACATACTCATGTACATTTGCATGCGCATGATGTTGAGCAGATCTGCATGGACCCATAGATTTGGACATGCTGCGTACGCATACATTTGGACATACACATCGTACACATAGATACATAGATTTAGACCTACTTAGATGTACACATGCAGCAGTCACATGCACCTTCGTACCTTTGCATTCTTGCTACTTGTTCAGGGGCTCTCCTCTCGAAACTGATGCCGGCACCAGGCTTCACTGAGCTAACAGGCTATTCTGTTGGGCAGCTCAGGGCGGGCGGTTTTGTTGTTTGTGCCTTGGAGTTTTGGGATCTGAGGTCTTTGGATTTTTCGGATGTTTTGGATCTGTCTTGGCATTTTTTGGGATTTGTCTTTGGATTTTTGGATCTGTCTTTGGAGTTTTTGGATTTTTCGAAATTTCTTTTTCTGTTTGGTCTTGGTTGTATCTCCAGCCTGCCAAAACCACGCAGCCAGCAGTCAATCCTTGGTTGGTCTTGCCGGCGAAGCCAGGAGTAGCTGTAGCCCCGTCCTTTGGATGATTTCCAAACCCGGGATGGTTGCAGCTTGTGGTGGGGCCCGGGAACTCTCCGAAGAGTGTCCAAGAGGCGAGACTAAGTTCAGCATTGAGCACTGCAGAAAAAAACTCACCATACCATCTGGAATCCACAAACTTTGGTATGGTTTGGGGATAGAAGGGTATTGTGAGGAATCCATGTGTTCTTGATGGCTGTGTTTGCCGCGAAACATCGCTTGTGTCACCACTGTGGTGCCTCCCAGAAAGACTGGCGTTTCTGCTGTTTGAAACAGTCTCTCCCCACTATTAGAAACCTCATTGGTTTGTCCATCAATGATGGCTATTAGAATTTGTACTAGAATAGACCGATGCTGGGGATGTCCGATGTCCATTGTGGACACTGTTCCCAAACAAACATGTTTTCATGTTTTCCCTGCTTGCTGATCCCCTTACAGCAACAAGGAGTTGCCCCTGCGGTGCCAAGGTGCAGGAGATTGTGGGACGCAACTGCCGCTTCTTGCTGAACGGTGTCCCTTCTAATCTGATAGATGTGCGCGGCCTCAGTTTTGCATGGGACACATGGCTAGCTTCGTGTGCAACCGTTGCCACCGCTGTACCTGTTGTGGTATTGCTGCTGCTGCTGTTGTTCTTGTTGTTGTTGCTGGTGGTGGTGGTGATGATGAGGCTTTTCCTGGTGAATGTTGAGGCCACACAAGACATCAAGCGACTGGCAATGACGCAGTGCCCAGAATATGAGAGGTTTTCTCTACAGTATAGATCTTGAACATCCCTGCCAACCAGCCACTATAAGTCATGGACGAAGGACGCCCAGCTGGCTGTCCAGGATGGTGGATGCCATGCTTGTACAGTCAGCTGGGGGACCAGCTATGTCATTGTTGAAGCCAAAGGCACTATCTATCGACGTGTTTTTCTGTATATGACAAGCATTTGTGGAATCTCGCATTGATTGAATGAAGATGCTTGACAGTGCAAGGTGGAGCCCCTTAGCTATAAGTGGGTTAATAAGCCAATTAAGTATGGTTACATCTACCGTAATTAACTAGCAGTTACTCTCGTTATAAACCAACTTAGCAATCTAAGGGGCCGAGAAGGGGGGGATCCCACGAATACTGTCAACATCCCACGGCTTCCAGAAGTCGGATGCCCGCCCTCTCCGAAGGGGCGCCACCTTGTAGTGATATTTGAGACTTCTTTTTTCGTGCGATTCCCTTAGCTATGGATGTCCGACCCAGGACACCACGCGAGTGAAATGCAGAGCGTTCGGGGCACTTAGCGGGCGCCGATCAGAGGGCACACCCATCACCACTGAACTGGACCCACCTATGGTCCCAGTTCAGTGCCTGCAGTTCTGTGGAAGAGCACTGCAGGAACTATTGAACTGCTGAGTTTTGCATAGTTATGCTTGTTGATCGAAGCCGCAGATGAGATCCCAACACCAAGCCCAGTGATGCAGAGTGGCACCTCACAGGTTGAACCACTGAACGGCATGACGGCACGGTATGAAGGTGTTGTACCAGAAACCTTGAAGTGTTGGTATAAACACTGTTGGTTATCTGTCTATAACCCACATAATTTGATGTCATTTGATATGTTGGTATATTTGAACTTTAGTACCTCACTGTTGGTATAGCTTCAGTGTTGGCAACCTTGATTCCTGGCATCACGCATTATTTCATGGCACGGCTGTGGCGCTCAACGAGGTTTTGCATGTCTTCAACGATGGGTGAAGAATACACAGGCGCCGCTGATCTGGCGAGGCAGTTCCCCCCCGAAGTTGCGAGGAGTTTCGGTTTGGCACATGGCTATGGGTCAAGCAGTTGACCAACCAACTAATGGGGGACAGTGACCATCAATAATAATTAAGGCAAACAATGGTTAATGATGGGGAACCAGGGGTACAGGGTTTTGACCCACAGCCATATCACAAGTGTTCAATATGAGATCGAAGTCGAACATTTACAACTCTTTTCTGGCTGGTGTTTTTTGTTTAACTTTATGTTTAATTAATCTTCACCAAGTATTTGAAATGGTTGGTTTGGTTGACAAGCATATTTTGCGTAGGGGTGGTTCAACCACCAACCAGACTTCTATTGGGATTTCTTCCAGTACGTCAGACTGGTCACATTTCTTGCTCGCTGTGAACTGGTGATTGCCACTGGGAAGCCAGCACCCGCACATTTGTCACAGCAGCACCCTCCCTGCCGCAGAGGGCAATGTCAAACGACCTCAGATCAAGGATATCAAGATTTGCACCCTTATTAATCCTATCAAATAACACTTGCCAAGTCTCAAATCCTGACTGTTGGTGATCGTTGACTGCAGTTGATTCTTCGCGCACGTCATCATTAGCTGGCCATGTTTTACTTCTTCTCACACCTGGGACTTTGTTGATGGATCAGCACCCAACGCAACTGGTCTTCCAGCAGGAGCATCTGAGAACTTGCCCGAAGGATTGCAGAAGCCCGGGCACCCAGCCGTGACGCGTTGTGTAGCCGTGGTCCAGGCAACAAGACAAACATGACGACATTGTGCAAACAAATGCAGACCCACTGACATTTGGTGGGATAGGGATCTCCACATATTCCTAATCCCATTGTGCCTGGGGATAGCTGGTTACCCAGCTGGTATTCAAAACGGAAGCAATATCTATCTGGGCGTCCAGAAGCAAAGATTTTGGAAAGTGCTGGGTAAGTTGAGCATGACATGGGACCCCCCACAGGCTTGGGGAGAGCGGCATTGGCATCAGCCAGCCACACCTTTGAGCAATGCATCCCTCCATGTGCTTGGGGACCTGAACTCTGCAAAGAGTTGAGTCACCTTTTTTACGTGGGCAGTGCGCAGGTAGCTCGAAGATTTTTTGTTGTTTTTTGCAGCAAGTCTAAAATCCAGAGTTTGTACCACCGCTCTTGCTATACCTGAGCATATCTTACATCTGGATCCAATTCAAAGTGAGGGCCTTCCAGCTGCTATCCAGAGCTGATCTTTTTCTGGATATTTCTGGATTCCATTTCCAGGCGAACTGACCCCTTCAAAAGATCATGGCTCTCCAAACGATGGTTAATTGGCCAAATTGCTTGGGGTATGACCACCATCAATCATGCACAGTTCAGATTATCGATCATCTTGATGATCATCTTGTTACTGGGATGCTCGTTTTGATTACTAAGTGGTTGGGGTACAAGACTATGAAATGCGCTGTTGCTCCAGTTTGGCTGCTTACAATCAACATGGCCACCAACCACTTGCAATCTATGGAATCAGTTTCAAGTAGGTTATTGGTGCTGATGAACGATTGACACTTACAGGCTGATACTGATCAACCGTGGATAATTAATGAAAAGCAATAATGATATGACAGGGCTCGGTCATTTATTGGAGTTATAAAGCATCATCCATCCATCATTGACCATTATTGCCATCATGATTGACCGTCATTAAGCCATCAATTGACCAAAACTTTAGCGATCAACTAACCATGATATACTATCGAGTAACCATGATTTACTTTAATCTTCTATTCACGCACGATTACTTAACCAATATCTAGCCATCAACCAAGCAATACTTAGTCATCAGTTAACCAACATTTAGCCATCAATTCACCATTCTTTAAGCAATTTTCAATCACTGAACCATGATTTCACCATCTTAGCATTTTTCAACCCCAGTTAGATCAAGCCACTAGTCAAGCCATTACTTCGCCATTTTTTAGTCAATTAGGCACTTACTAATGATGGCTTGATATTTCTGCATTATTAACCAGCACTTAACCATAATTCAACCAATATTCAAAATGGTTGAGAAATGGTTCATTCATCATGATTAACCATCATCAGATCAACCAATTAATCATTATAGATTGAAGTTAAAATTGGTAAACCCACAATGGTTAATTGAACCATAAGCTTCTTAATTAACAATTATTAAACATTAACCAATTAATCATTATAGATTGATTAGCCATCTTCTTAATTAACAATTACCAACCATCAATCATGAATTCGTTAACAATTATCCATTTATTATCACCTTATTATTAACAATGATTAACATTCTTAATTAACAATTATCAACCTTAATTAACAACTATTAACCATTAATTATTACCCAATTAATCATTATTGATTCTTCATGGCCTTGCAAAATGGGATGAAGCGAAATGCTTCGTTGGCCATGGATTCTTCACCCGCGCCAGGCCCTGGGTGGAACTCCCCAAGGGCGAGATGATTTGCGCCGGGGAGCCCGAAGCTTCCGGCTCGTCATCCCTTGCCCACGCCTGCGGGGTGGGTCAACAGGTGGGTGGAGATCAAGCACTATGAATGGTTTAATGGTGGTTTAATAGTGGTTTATGATCTCAACAAGTGGTTTAATAGTGGTTTAAACCATTCATAAGAGGGGATAATCACCAACTAAGTGGTTTAATAGTGGTTTGATAATGGTTGATGATGTTACTTTAGTGGTTTGTGATGGTCAATGATGGTCAGTCACGTTTGATAGTGGTTAATAGTGGTCGATCATATGGGTTTTTAGGGCTTAGAGCCATTGATACTGGGGAATAGGGGATAATCAACAATAATGATTCAACAACTACTATTTGATGGGTCAAAAGGTATTAAATGGTTAAATCATGGTGATTAACCACTTTTGATGACTGTAATGATAGTTAAATGGGGATTTCTTAAAATGGGGGGGTTTATTACTACAAATGCTTAACATACTGGATGATTTACGGGTACCCCTATTTTGAGAAAGACCCAAATGGTTAAATCAAGTTTACCAGCATCTGGAGTGGTTGTCGTTATAGCGAGCTGGATCTCAAGTTGCTCGAGGTCTTCGATGATATCATAGGTGGAGAAGATTTGGCAAGAATGTATATGACTAATGATGCACTGAAAACGATGTTGGTCAATATTCACAATGCTTTTCCTACATCCTCATTACTGCTGGTTTTGAGCCATCCTGGTCAACCATGATGTATCCATGAAGATTGCTGGTTGTTTTCCATTGCTGTTTGGTAGGTGCAACCGAGCACCTACTTCGAACCATCAATCATTTTCAATCTTAGCAATCCTTACCAGTAGTGCTATGTATTGCTATCAGTACTAGTGGTGAATTACCATTGATGTTTATCGATTTAACCATGAAAATCACAAATATTGCTAGTGATTGATGATTAAAACAATTCATTATAAAATAACCATCAATAATCGCTACTATGAATCCCTTGGTGACTTCGCTGGAACTCACCCGTCAAAAATGGCAATTTTCTGCAGGAAAATCAGCTGTAAATGGCAATTTTCTATAGGATTTTCCTTGCTTTTCCAGGTTTCCCAGGTTGGGGGAACCCTTGGCCGAGCACATCATCAGGTCCAGACCAATGCTAGGAAGTCGGGTGAACTTTTCAGGCGGAGCACGCGGGGAAGTTCGATGCGGTTTTTCAGCAACGGTGAATTGGCCAAAAATGGACTGAGTACGTGGGCAATAATAATGAACCACTCATATGATAATGAACCAACGATAATGATTGATGACGACAATAATAATGCAGCAATATCAATGACAATATTTAAACAATGACAATCTGGCAATAGTAGTGAACCAATCATATCTTTAGGCTTCGGTTTTAGTTTGAGAAACTGCCATATCATTCTTGGGATGCAAAAAGTGTCGGATAACCCATGAAGAGCAATCATATATTCGATGAATTTCGAGTACCCACATTTATGGATTGTGATGAGATCATTTTTCTTTGTAGTTACCCAACCACCTGGTGTAGGAAATCATACGCAGGCTTGTATATTGAGATGCCGACGTAAGTCATAGCGGCAGATATTTGTACGTATACTGAAACACCCGCAGGGAGTTTACCACCTGAAGGGGATCAGCATCTTATCACGCAGGTCATGAGTTTTTGCCATGATTGATCATCAACCGTCCAATCTTCACTTGAGCTGCTGCTTAGAGTAAGCATTTGCGGTACAAATGTTTTATGAATGACCACCACCTATATACAAAAAATGGCATACTTCCGTGTTCAACCATGCAATGTTGGAAGTATCAAAGTAGGTAAATCATGTCTATCTTAAACCATCACAGGTGAAGCATGTTCTACATAGCAATGTTTGTGGTTCCCTGTGGCTATGGGTCAAAATCCTGCACCCCTGGTGTAGCATCATCAGCCATTGTTTCCTATACTATTGTTTCTTATGATCCCCGATAGAATTGATGGTTATGTAATTAATAATTGACCCATATCCATATCCATATTTTGCTGGTATGGCCCCTAGTTATTGTTGGTTGTGATCCCCTGTGATGCACCATGAACCAGCTAGTTTACTATCAGTTGGTTAATGTTGACCCAGCTCACCCCGTCAGAAACATGTTCTACCTGAAGCAAGTGGAGTTGGACGAAGCGCAATACATCCTCGGATTGCAGGCGCAGTGTTCCAGGGGCGCAGGGGCCAATCTGAACGAGAACAAAATCCACTCCAGCACCACTGAAATGAATAGTTTATGGTGGTTGCTACTACAGTGGTGTATAGTAATATTGGTTTCTGATTAGTATCTACCTGTTGGTTTCATCTGTTTTCATTACTTTAGGGGGGTTACACTAATCAGAAACCAACATTATATAGTAGTTCACATCCCAGCAGTTCGACGAGTTTGGTACTAGTAAGAATCACTATAAACCAACATTAACCACCACTAACCACCATCATTGATCACTGTATCCCTACATTTGCTGGTCATTCACCAGTACTACCTGGCCATCGCACTGGGATTGCTTGCTGTTCGCGGACCACCAGGCCCATGCCCATACCCTATATCCCACTAATGAGTTGAAGATAGTGGGAAAGTGGTGAACCATTCTGCATCATGAGTGAGAACAATAGGGATTCTGATGGTTTGTAATAGGGATTAATAGAGGGTAATGGACTAATGGTTAATCCCTATATAGTAATTGATTAATAGGGGATAATTAACCATTAATGATCACCTATTATAAGGTCGTTTCTCAAAGTTGGGAACCCAAAACTGATGGATGCTCTATTGTTAAACATGCTTGATTTTGGATGATATGGGGGCTCCCGTATTTTGAGAATCACCCATGTGACAACATATGACGTGATATGAGGGTGATGTGACATGATACGACCAGGTTTAAAAGGCATCAAACACCACTCATCCTTACCCATTGTTGACCAGCATAGTTGAACAAGAATTGCCATTACGCATTGCCAAGCATCCTTAGACCACTAGCAACCGTGATCAACCTGACTTATCAGGAACATTGCCCTTAGCCTGAAGCATTTGGACGTCAACTGACAAGCGTGGGAGCTACTGGGTAAATCGTAGCCAAAGCTGGTACTTGAGCCGCCAGATCCATTATTTGTGAACCCAAAATAGCGGCTGAATGACTGATGTTGAAATGACGGTTGCAATTGCTTGGGGTGGCAGTGATTTCACCAACGATGGAAGAGCTGCGATGTCCAAAGCTGATCATGTTTTAAACTGTTTGTTATGTCATTTATTTTCACATATTGACAATATATGGGTATGTGCCAAAATTGGGAAACCAATAACCCACCAAAAGATAATCATTTTCCTAGGAAGCCATTGATTTTGGGCACCACTAATTTGGCACAACCCTACAGTAATTGGTTATGAACAATGAGTGTCCATGTAAAGTTCTTGTCTACCAAGGCCATCGAACTCGTCATTCGGGTGGTTAGTAAAAGGTGATTATACTGACTAATAATAGGGATTGATAGGGATAAATGTGGTTGATTCATGGTTTTCATAGGGGATTGTCATGGTTCATAATAGGGATTACCAGGGGATAATCAACAATAATGAATTCCAACATGATTGCTCACAGCGATGTGGATTAGGATTGCTTTGAATTCAATGAATTGAACGATCATCATGGTCGCATGTTTCATTTGATTCAAATATCATTTGATTCAAAGGAATCATAATTTGATGATCATAGCTTTGCTGTGGGACCGCCCCGGTGACCGCCCTCCAAAACTCGGCACGTGCCACAGTGTGGTCTTCCAGAAGAGTTTGACCTGGATGTAGACCTCGAAGATTTGGAGAAGAGGTCGGGTCCACGCGGGGGGCGGTGCTTCATGGCTCATCCAGTTCCAAGGCTAGGTGGGCCCTGGTCAGTCTACTGTTTCCTGGATAACTTGGTGTCTTTGAACAAAGCCTGGTAAGCTAGTTTGCTTACTAAGTAGGATGTACTCTATAGCCAGTACGGTCTTTTCGAAGCCTGCGAGCCACCAAAGCTCTGAACATGATGGTGAAAATCATCATAGTTAGTACCTCCCCATTTCATCAAAGACCGGGAGAGTTCTCGACCTCTCAGGTTCATTTGGGGTGTTATAAACCATGACCATCCATGACCTGAGAACACTACCAGCTTCACCAACCCTGATTCAACCAATTATTAGCCTGGTTGGTGGTTTCAAACTTTTTTAATTTTCCCTAGTAGTTACTAACAAATGGTTGGTTGACTAATATTTTTCTTAGGGGTTAAAACCACCAACCAGTATTAGCTACTAGTTGCCAATAATTGAATCACCAAAAATTCAATCAAGAGTAGCTATTAGCTAGCAACCAGCTACTCTTCAACCGTCGATTGCCTGTGTTGCTATTATCATCCCTTAGCCTAGCCCTTGCGAAGTTGGAATCGGAATCAGATTGCAGAGAACTGCACGAAGCTATGCCCACCCTGGGGTCATTTGAGTTGGCTACAATTGCCTCTTCAATGTCAGCATTTTAGATAGGCAAAACAGACCATTGCTGATGGATAATGGTGGTTAATGATGGTTAGTGGTTGATGAACAATTAATCATCTTCAGATTATACACTGCGGATTTTTCATTGCGAGGTTACAGCATCGAAATCATTATCAACTCCAAAACATTGTTGGCCTATGTTTACTTGTGCTTCTGAATCCCATACGCAACCGCAGCTAGCCGTGTACCATCATTAATCTTTATCCTGAGTGGAACCAACAACACTTGTTCAGTATTTGTTGATTCTTTTCGAGTGTAGTTATGCATTCTGGACCTACTCCGAATGAGGATTTAGTGAATCACGTCAGTCCCATGCTTGTTGCATGTATCCTTGATTCCTCACAGCCTCGTGACTGGGGGTTCTGGGCTTGCCGTCACCTCGCAGGTGTTATGTTGGTAGTTAATGGTTGAGAATGACTAGAGATGGTTGGCTAACAGCTGGTCCCAGTTGGTTCAAGGGCCGAAGATGCCACCAAGAGGGTGCACCAGTCATAGTAGGGTTGGATGTTTCTTTGTGCACTGAAGTTCCAACTCCGCACATCTTGGTCAACTTAGGAGCGTTGATCTTGGGATCCATCTTGGTTCACTGTAGGTATTGAACTACACCAAACAAACAAATTGACAAGTTGTAATAGAGTTGAGTATAGTTTGCCGGCAAACATGAGTCATTTGCTTAAGTGGGCGTTTCTCAAAATAGGGAAACCCCAACTCATCCACAAATCATCCCCAGTCATGGTAGGATTATCAACCACCATTAACCATGATGAACCATCACAACCCGATGAATTAACACCACCATTATAACCAGATTAACACCAACAATAGTTGTCCTGGCTGATGGTTTGAAACATTGTTGATTGTCCCTAGAAATTATCAACAATTGGTTGGTTGACTACTGGTTTTCATAGGGGTTGAAACCGCCAAGCCGTTGCAACTCCAACGGAACGGCCAGGTGTCATACTGCCTTCGGCAAGCTGGAGGAGAATATGACCTCGGTGGAACAGGTGCGCGAACCCGCGATGGCAAGCAGCGCAGGTTTGGGGGGAACTGTGACGCCGCGCGGGTTTTGGGATAGGGTAAAATCACCCGTGGTACCAATGGTTAACTAGCTGGTGGTTTCTTAAAATAGGGGGCCCAAAAAATGGTGGCTTTATTACAACTATAAATGACTATCAATGGATGATTTGGGGGGTCCCCTATTTTGAGAAACCACCGGCTGGTTAATGATTGATAATAGTGGATGATAACTAACAATCGTAGAGGATATATCAACAATATGGCTATTGGTCAAGATTGACGTATCAAGTTGATGGGGGGCTAATAGCCAACAATTTCATAGGGAAACAAAGGTTGATGCTAGGGGAACCAAGGGTACAGCGTTTTCACCCACAGCCATATCTTTATATTTATAGAAATGGCATTGTAGCATATTATAGCATACTGTAGCCTACAGCCATTATTACATATTTTTGCATTGGTTTATAAACTCATTTTTTGCATGTACACAAAATCCTAGTGATGGTCAGAATAGCATGAAACAACATGCACCGCGGGTGTTGTTGCTATATCCCACTGGCGAAGCTCTGAAAGCCACAATCACTGGCTGTTCTCCTACTGAGAACTGGGCTTTCTATGGCTTTCTATTGGATTCTAGCACTGGCTTCCTCCATCTTCATCCATCTTCATCCGAGTTCTCATGATATTTTTAGATCCGTTCGGCCTTTCAACAACCAAGGTTGTCCCAGCAAGCAACAACCAAGGGGACTCTCATATCGCATCAACTTTGGGGTTACTTCATGGCTACCGATACACGTCCACGGCGTTGTGTCAAGCTTGTTGGAGCGAGCCTCGCCCCCCTGCGAGTTTGCAATGGAAGCATCCAGGCCAAGCCATAGGGTAATCAACAACCCACCAGAAAATGATCGTTTTACTAGGAAACCATTGGTTTTGGGAGTACCACTATTTTGGCACATACCCATCTAAATCTGAAGTCGGTCAAAGTAAGTTTGTGGGTTACATGAAGCCATACACATCTCTATCGACTAATCATCGGTTGTTTGATTTTTGTTCAACCCAAGACAGTCTCCATGACATCTCAATCATCGTGCTCGCAATTTTCTCGAGTTTGGGCATGCATTTTATATTTATCATTATATATAAATGTTCAATTTTCATCTCTCTCTCTCTCTGAATAAATGAGTATATCTCTATATGATATATATATATATGTATATGTATTCCATATATAGATATATACATGTGGGGCCAATCCAAATCAGCCGTACATGTCAAAAGTGCCCTCTGTTTGGTTCGCTGCCCACAGGGTCTGGGGACAGCCTCAGGTACTGGCACAGCAATTCTGGTGCCCCTGCTGCCAGTGGTGTGGATTAGCCGCCAGGGAACCCACAGGGGATCCTTCACCTCCTTGGGTGTCAGGCTTACAGTGCTTTAATGTGCTTCACTTGTTTCGAAAGTTGGTCTTTTAAATGTGAAACCACAATGTCTTCACGTTTCACAAGGCCTCACTTGTTTCACAAGGCCTCACTGCCTCACTTGTTTTTTTAAATGTGCTTCACTTGTTTGTAAAGTGTTTTTGCTTTTTTCACTCAAGGCCTGGTGTGTGTGTGTGGGTGGAGCAACGATGGCAACACCAGAGGAAGAGGTGTCAAGCAAGTGGTTTCTGTGTCTCAACTTCAGGCCACTGAGAATCAACCGGGATCAACTGGGGTTGCAGTTGAACGACCAGCTCCAGCAAAATTTGAAGTTTAGTGCACGGATGCAACACCCGCCAGCTAACATAGATCCTCCCAAGTAGGGTTGGAAGAGGCTGCTATTGAGACTCACGGCAAGCTGATTGGAACCATCCCAGTTCAGCCTGGTAGTTCAAAACTTTTCCTGAAGAGAATCGCGGAATATCGTGGACCGCTTCACCAATGACGCTTGTCTGGTGCAAAGTTTAAGCATTTTATTCGCTTTTATAGACCACTACTTTCAGCAAGTAGTAAGTTCCAATTGGCTACCACTGACTACCATGATCCAAGGGTTTGAGTTGTGAGCTATGGTAGTTATGGTCTATGAAGGGCGCCATGTTCCTCCAAGTGGCAGGGACTCTGCGAACCAGGAATTGCTGGCCTCCTACAACGAACCAACACCTGAAAAAATGGTTGGCTGGCTCATGTTGATGTTGCTTGGTTGGTTGAATATCATCCTGAAGTTGCTCTTATGCTTCCTCCTGTCACTGCTGTGCGGATTTTTCTTTTACTCCCTACCAGTATAGCTGCCAAATCCCCTGGATTAGAGGTACTATTTGACTTACTTGCAGCCGTGATAATCTAAGAGCCTGCAGTTCCAACTTGACAAGACAAATTATTTACCTTATGTCATTGATTTTACCAAACTTATCCCAAACTACTGTATTTGTTGTGTCTATCTCCCGTGTTAGTTTTGACTGGAATCCCCAACCATTAGCACAATTGTCGTTTGCGACTCCGGGGGACAGGTATTCGGCGCCAATGCGACGCCAACTATGAGTATCAGCGAGCCTTTCATTATGGCCGAGAAAGACGATTTTTCCGACAGGAAACGCCCATCCCAAAGTGAACAGCGCGAGTGGAATCTTGGATCGGCAAGTCAGGATCCATGCTCATTTGCAACAGTAAGTGGAAAGGGAGAGCCAATCTCTGTTCACAGTTGCAGTTTGTATTGGTATTTCAAATTGGGGTACTTCAATCCACCTTTTCTCAGCACATTTTGCTGAGTTGGGATTTTCTTCACGGAGCCTGTCTGCGGTTTCTCTTTGTCTCTGGAGAGAGTTTGTCATAGCTTCATGTGGAGGACTGGGGTAGGATTTTGTCCGCGTATTTTGGGGCCGGTGGTTTCAAGCAGTTTCCTTTCTACATGATTCTTTTTAGGGATGGCCTTTCCTGCCCCCAGCCCCAAGCTTGACGCCCATAAAAGAACCGTGGATGAAGTTGACTGAGTTAGCTCGTTGTTCTTTGCATGACTTTAACTTGACTCAGTCAACTTGACGCAGCCAACTTGACTCAGCCAACATGACTCAGCCAACTGAGTCAAATTCCATCACTTTTCCTGACTTTGGCTCAGAATTCAGTGGTAGATCATTGCTAGTGGCTGCGTGGCTTATGATGGGATTTCCCTATGGTACTGCTCCATACTGCTACCTATGAATCAACCCACATAGTGGAATTTGGAAACATGATCCAATCAATGGGTGCTGTCAAGTCCGTGTAGTCCATGCAACTAGTTCGACTGGTTGGATACATTGGAAAGCAGCTGCATGGGTATGGTCCGGTATGACTATATGGGAGTTCTAAGTTGGATAGATTTGGATCACTCGACCTTAGGGAAAGGCTCCTAAGCCAATCAGTTGGCCAGCAGAACCCTTGGACAAGGTTGGTAGCCTCGCTCCTAAGGCCGCATCACAGCAACGCATTGACATCCCGATGCATTTTCATGCTGTAGCCAAGTTCGTGCGGGTCACGGATGGCCAAGGGCCAACTAAGTTCGTGGCCATTTGGACAGCCATTTCCGTTGCACGAAAGGGAAACCCACTCTGCAGGATTGCTGTATTCAGTTGGTGTCAGTGGAACCCGAACTTGAAAGTTTCATCAGGATTCTTTCAGCTAAAAGTAGGACCAGCTTCTAGGACATGAGGATTGCTAAAAGTAGGACCAGCAACAGTAGGACATGCACAGCACTTGGAATTTTCACCGACGGATCTTTTTTTCGCGTCATGAACCAACAACTTCCAACTGGGGATGCTCACCTCGTTGAGGTTTGAGGCTTGGAGACCAGACTGTCTGTAGAACTTCCGTTTTGAAAATTGGGATGTTACCAATAGGAATAGGGAAGCCAGTTGGAGGGTACCAGCTGTACTCAAACTTAGTAGGGAAACCAACTCTAGCTTTGTTTGCGATTTGTCTGCGCAGCTTAAATTTTGCTGGTTTCTTGTGCACTACTAGCATTGTGCAGTCCCAATGACCCTTTGCATAAGCGCACTGGCTTGGGGGTTTTGTTTGTTTGAGTTATTTCCATGCCTCGAAAGGATACTTAGCCAACTTATATTTTAGGGCATGATTCTTGATGGTTGAAGCATGTTGAAACCACCAACCAGGCACAAATTTCCAACACAATGCAGGTATAATGTACCAAACTCAAATTGCATGTCAATTGCATAGATCGACAGCAGCACCAGAACTCCAAAATGCATCAAGTCGAATGGGAAGCTGAAGGCGCAAGCGGACACATGTTTGCATCGTCATCAATTCTCCTGAGCGTTCAAAGAACAAGTGTGACAACCTTCATGGGAACTGTGATTAACTTAGAGATGAGCCAAGACCTCGCAACAAGATCTGTAGTAAGCACTAATCAGCCGTCAGTAACGTTAGTGTTCATATCCTATAAGAAAGGTGAATGGAGCAGGTCGGAGGGAAAGACTTTATCCTTTAGTAACAGATTTTCGGAGCCCAACCAAACCCCCAATCTCAAGAAGTTTACAGCTGGGCAAGGATAATTTTTGGGGTCCTTCTCCCAAAGAAACCGAAGCACGGGGGGGGGTGGCCTTCGGGCGTCCAACATGAAGTGCCTCACTGGTACTTCTCATTTGAGAAGAACCACGCGTTTCCCTTATATACGTATTCATGTATATATATATATAAAATTAAATATATATATATATAAAATTAAAGATATATATATATATATATGTACGTATTAGTTTTATACTTACATACAAACATAAACTTATTATATACATATTTATTCATAATGTTGCCTGTCACAGATGCAGAGCAGTTTCCCTTTGCAAAAAGTGGGGGTTCCCCCGCAGAGCGGCGAAACCGAGCAAGCCTCAAGTTATATACATACTTTTCCAGGCTTTTGTTGTTCAATTTTTCAGAGAACTGGCTGGGATTTGTTCGATAATATTCAAGGTGAAACAAGCTCTGAACAATGTCTGAAAATTTACCAACCAGGACATCAAGGGAGAACTAGTTTGTGGTTCGTAACATTTTCAGGGGTTTTATAGGAGTTATAGCCATCAATTGATAGTGGGTATGCCAAGTTTCGTAAATAGCTGCGCTAAGGGAATTTGCGCGGGAACAAGGATTTCGATCATGTGCAATTATCATTTCAACACCAAATAGGTGGGTTGTCCACATAAGCTATCCTGGCTTGAAAAAACGCTTCTACTGCTGTAATGATAACTCAGTATGGTTATCAGGGTGAGCCAGTTTAATTCATGTGGGTCAAACGAAATGGGAGCAGGAAGCAATAAAATGACTAAGAAGACAAAACATTACCAGAACTAAAAGGCAGTAAGAAAACCTGTTTAGGAATTATCAAAGCTACTATCATTCGTTCTGATTTTAAAAAGTTTCCTTAAACACATCGAGGGGGGACGTATTAGAAAAAAAAAATACTTGTTTGACAAAAAGCTGATCGAATGCATGTAGATACAATTTCCCTTTTTTTGGCTGATTTCTTTCGACAATTTTTTTCAGTACAAAAGGAACTCGATTTGAGGATCTTTTCTTCAGTTTTTTGAGAAAATTTCTTTAAATGCAAAGGGGAGGGTGTTGCATTTGACATGTTTTTCGCATTTTGTTTTTCGAAAAGATCCTTAAATACAGGGGGGGTGTTGTATTTAAGATTCTTTTCCGGTTCCGAAGCAAAAAATTTCCTTAAATACTAAATACAGGGGGGGGGTTGTATTTAAGGATTTTTTTCCGGTTCCGAAGCAGAAAATTTCCTTAAATACAGGGGGGGGGTTGTATTTAAGGATTTTTTTTCGGTTCCGAAGCAGAAAATTTCCTTAAATACAGGGGGGGGGTTGTATTTAAGGATTTTTTTCCGGTTCCGAAGCAGAAAATTTCCTTAAATACAGGGGGGGGGTTGTATTTAAGGATTTTTTTTCGGTTCCGAAGCAGAAAATTTCCTTAAATACAGGGGGGGGGGGTTGTATTTAAGGATTTTTTTCCGGTTCCGAAGCAAAAAAAATCCTTAAATACAGGGGGGGGGTTGTATTTAAGGATTTTTTTCCGGTTCCGAAGCAGAAAATTTCCTTAAATACAGGGGGGGGGTTGTATTTAAGGATTTTTTTTCGGTTCCGAAGCAGAAAATTTCCTTAAATACAGGGGGGGGGTTGTATTTAAGGATTTTTTTCCGGTTCCGAAGCAGAAAATTTCCTTAAATACGGGGGGGGGGTTGTATTTAAGGAATTTTTTCGTCCGAACCAGATTTTTTTTGAAATTTTCCTTATTTCAATGAAAATTCCTTAAATACAACCCCCCCCCCTGTATTTAAGGAATTTCCTAAATTTCCACGATGTGTTTTTGCTTTTTTTCAACTAAAATTAAATGATTTTTTTGAAAATACATCGTGGAAAATGCTTATTTCCTTGATTTCCACGATGTTTTTTTGGTTTTCAAGTTGCTTTTTGATAGGTTT